>JAIUCU010000141.1:0-114594 GCA_020226215.1 Sindora glabra
AAATGAAACTTAATCAAGTAGAGTTAAGCTTATGTCAATCCAAGTCATTTACATTTTCATTATTAAATCAAACTCTATCAAGTCAAGTTGAGCTTATGTCAATTTAAGTCTTTACTTTTCATATTGTTGAATCAAACTCAATCAAGTTGAGTCGAACTTGCATTTATCTAAGCTATTTACATTTCACATTATTAAATCCAACTCAATCAAGTTGGGTTAAGCTTATGTCAATTTAGGGTATTTTATTTTTAATTATTAAATCAAATTCCATTAAATTAAGTTAAACTTATGTCAATCTAGATCATTTTCTTTTTTATCATTAAATCAAACTTAATTAAGTTAAGTTCAGCCCATGTCACTCCAAGTTATTTTACTTTTCATTATTAAATTAAACTTAATTAAGTTAAATCGAACTTGTGTCAATTTAGGTTATTTTTCTTAAATCGAATTCAATCAAGTTGAGTCAAACCTATATTAATCTAGGTCATTTACTTTTCACATTGTTAAATCTAACTCAATCAAGTTAGGTTGAACCTATGTCAATCTAAGTCATTTACTTTTATATATTCATTGTTAAATCAAACTCAATCAAATTAAGTCAAGTCCATATTAATCTAGGTTGTTTTCCTTTTCCTTATTAAATCAAACTCAATTAACTTAAGTCGAGCTTACATCAATTCAATTCATTTATTTTTCATATTCATTGTTAAATTAAAATCAATCAAATTGAATCGAACTTGTGTCAATCTAGGTCATTTTCCTTTTCTTTGTTAAATCAAACTCAATCAAGTTGAGTTAAGCTTGTATCAATCCAAGTTATTTTTATTTTCACTGTTAAATCAAACTTAATTAAGTTGAGTCAAGCCTGTGTCAATTTAGGTCATTTACTTTTTGCATTGTTAAATTAAACCTAATCAAGTTAGGTCGGGCCTGTGTTAATCTAGGTTAATTCATTTTTTATTAAATCGAACTCAATTAAGTCAAGTTGAGTTTATGTCAATCTAGGTCATTTACCCTTTTATTGTTAAATTAAACTCAATCAAGTTAAGTTAATCCTATGTCAATCCAAGTCATTTACCTTTCTATAGTAAAGTTGGTCAATCCAAGTTATTTCCTCTTCATTGTTAAATTAAATTCAGCCAAGCTAAATTAAGCTTGCATTTATTTAGGTTATTTACTTTTTGTATTTTTAATCAAGCCAATCAAGTTGGGTCAAACTTATCAAATTTTCATTGTTAAATTAAACCCAGTGAAGCAAGGTCGACTTCTAAATAATGCTAGTCCTTTAATTAAATTATGTTAGGTCAAACTTATCTTAATTCGATTGTTAAATTGAAATTAGTTAACTCATCTTATTTATTTCTAAGGTTAATTACATTAGGTTAGATTTATAAAAATGAATTGTCAACCTTTTTAACCTGATGTCAATAGTTCAATTGTACCTGCTCCTTTATTTGTTTTTTACCTAATAACATAGTCTTTATATATTGAAAATTTCCCTTCTTTTTTAGCATTGTCTTTTTCAATCCTTCTCTATTTTTATGCCTCCAATTTAACTTTCCTCACCTTTATTCTCTTTATCTTTTTTCAATCTCTATCACTTAATTTCTCTAATTCTTTCTTTTTAATTCCTTCAATCTAACCTCCTCATCATTGTTCCCTTACTTTTTGTCAACCTCCATCATCCAATTTCTTTACTTCTTTTTAATTTCTTACTAGCTTCCCTATCACCATTCCTTTACCTTTTGTTAGCTTCCATCACCTAATTTCTTTACTTCTTTGATTTCTTGCCAAGCATTTTCATCTTTTTAATTCAGTCTGTCACTATGCTGCTTCACGTTAAATTAGAGATGTCACAATAATCTAAAGCCTCATCAACCTTGTAGGAATTTGAAAAAGAAATGTTACGATGTGAAAATTGTACATTTTGACTATACTTTATGCTATAACTCTAGCATGTGTGGTGATTTGTAATCCATGGTAGCATGATGCTTATCTATGGTTAGGATTGAATCAACAAGGGATGATCTATCATTCCTTTCAAAATTGCTTGATAATTTTTTTTTGTAATTGTTGTTTAATCAAACTTATGTGTTATGAATAATTTTTGTAATAAATTTCTGTGAAGATGCTTCACAATAATTTTCTCTCACTAATGACATGCTTACATGGTACCTATGTTATTATTATTTTCTCTTTTCTCTTGCTACTAAATCGAATCCAATCATACTGGATTGAGCCTGCATCAATTTGGGTTAGCCATTTTCTTCTCATTAATTTGAGCTCCACTAAAAGAGACTAATTTTACATTTTAAATCATTTTTCATGTATGATTGATGATTTTTTCAGTAGTCTTCTAAATGATCAAAGGACTACTGTGTGCTGCTACTATTAACCATTACCATAAAGAAGTTACTACCAAATAGAACCCCCCAAGTGATTGTAATTGATATTGTGACTTCATAATTATTCTTGTTTATTGTACTAAATTGGTGTAGTTCTAAATATCATTATGTGTTAATGCCTTTACTCACCTCATAATTCTAGAAGGATAAATAAATAGGGGCAGTTATTAGCATCTAATTTTGTTTAGAAAATAATATAAATAAAATAAATATTAAAAAATAAAGTACATTAAAAATTCAAAAATATAAAAATAATAAAAATTTTCTAAAAAAATTGCAAGATAAGAATAGGAGATAAGGAGCTGTTGACAATTTCCACCTTTTTTATGTTGCACCTCCCTCCTATCCACCTATCACATTTTACTTAGTTATATATTAAACTCCACTAATCACAGACTCATTGCTAGCCTATCTCCATCCTCACAATGAAATAAAATGATTTTGAATTGTTTAAAGGAAGAGAATTTATATAGTAGTACTAAGCATATGGCAGTAATCAATGTTAAAAAATAATAAGGTTTTGTTAAATTCTCGACCTATCAACAATGCTTAGGTGAATGTAAATCAAATTTAGGCTATATGCAAATATATTGTTGAAACTTAATTTATAAAAACCAAAGAAAACTTATTTACAAGGGGAGGAGTGGAAGATTAAAAAAATTTAGAATAAGAGGGAATTGAAAAGAAAAAGGAGATTTCAAGAAAAAAATTCAAGAAAGGAAGATTGAAAATTTTCAAAAAAAAAAAGTGGGGAAGGAAAGGAAAAAGGGGGAAATAAAAGATTTTCAAAAGAGATGAAGAAGGAGCTTGGTTTAAGAAGCTCCCTCCTTCTCTTTTTGCTCTCTCTCTCTCTCTCTCTCTTTCAACATCTTTCTAATTCTCAATTCAACCAAAAAAGTAGGAACCAATTCAGGCTACCACTGCAATCGAAACTCAGAAAGTCATCTACTCTTTCACCATGGCCATATGTACTTCTCCTTTATCTCCAATGCTAACACATTGTGCCAGCTAATCATCTCATCTCATCAAGTCAGATGAATGTCCAAGTTAAGAACCCAATATTTCCTTGCTTTGAATAAAGCTCTAACTTGAAGTTCAAAATACTAGTATGCATCTGTTGCCCACAAACTCCAATTCTAGCTAGGGTTTTCACAAAATAGAGATGATAAGGACAATGTCATTTCTTGTGTTGAATGTAATCCACCATCTTTTTTTACTTCAAAATTTGCTTGCTTAAAATTGTGCCTACTTAAATCAAGCAACCCATACAACTTTTAAAAAAAAAAATTTTATAATTAATTAGGATGGGACGGCACTAACAGTCCCACCCTACATGCCATTATAAAAAGTATGTGGGATGAGATAATAACAATCCCATCCATATATTTTTTATAACTTTATTTTTTTTTTGTTATTCCTTTTTTTGGAAAAATTTTATTTATAAATATTGTCTAGATATTAATTTTTGTATAATTTTCATGACAAAACAAATTAAAAATAATTTAGAAGTTCAAGTTATTTTTAAGATAAGAGATGTTTTAAAAAGTTAAATTAGGTGAGTCAATTAAACTAAAAATCTTAATATTATTGGCACATAAAATTATTTTATATTTATAAATATACACTTATAAATTTTTACTTTTATTTAAAAATTGTATTTAAATTTTGTGATGATAGAGCAATATGAAATTAATTACAAGTATAATAAATATAATTTTATTTTTTAAATAATTTTTATTCAAATTTAACCATAAAGTTGAATAAATTTAATACTTTAAAAATTATAAAATAATACTAAAATTACAATTTCAATTTCCTATATTGAATAATATTGAAGTAATAATTTTAATACTTTTAAATAATTTTATATTCAGATTTGATCATGAAATTAGATAAATTTGATATTTTAAAAATTATAAATTAATGTTAAAATTATAACTTTAATTTTTTTGAGCAATTCTTTATTTTAGATTTGGTATGAAATTAGATAATTTGATATTTTAAAATTATAAAATAATATTAAAGTTATAATTTCAATGTATCTAAATAAATTTTTTATTGAGATTTGGCATGAATTTGGATAAATTTGATATTCTAATTAAAAAATTATCGATATAATACTTTTTAAATAAATAAATAAGATTATTTAAAATATTTTTTTATCTTATTATATTACAATCATTTCATTAAATATCCTTTAGAAATAATAAACAAAATCTTTCTAAAATGATAAAATAAAAATATTTTAAAAATATAGAATAAAATTTATTAAAATGATAAATAAATATCTCTCAAAAGTAATAAAATAAAATTCTTTCAAAAATAATACAATTTATACTTATCACATATCAAAATTAAGTAATTTGATTGCAAGTGTAATTATAATGATATTTAATATTATGAAGACATTTTATTTTTTTTAAATCTTATCATGAGTTAATGGATTTGGCAATCTAATCAATGAATTAACTAAGATTAAAATTATATTTTTTAGGAAAACATACATATATTATAATAAGGACTCTCATAATTCATTTCAAAGTTATAATTAAAATAAATGGATAATTGTTATTTGAAACGGACGTTATAGAGTGTTAATATTTTTTCTACATATAACTAACTCTTAAATCTGAATTTTGAAAATGCAAGAGCATGTTCGATGTTTCAATCACACCACAAAAAATAATAGTAAAGGCTTCATTTTTTTATTTATACTCACATATATTATAATAAGAACTATCATAATTCATTTCGAACAATAGAATTAAAATAAATAAATAATTGTTCTTTGAACGAATGTTATAAGATGCTAAGTCTTTTCGACATATAACCTACACATGAATTTGAATTTTAAAAATTTAGATTATTTTCAATTTTTCAATCACATTATTAAAAAATAATGACAACGACTCCATTTTTTTTATTTATATTTACCAATATTTTCTAGAGGTACAAAACTGTTCCCCTCTTACAAATTTTGACACGATGCACATCACGACATCATCTTTTAAAAACTATCTTTAATTTATTTTATTATTATACCTCATAAATCATTATCAATTGATATACTCATTATCAATTTATAGCATGGTATTAAAAGAATTAAATTACTTAAATTGAGATAAATGAGAGGAAAAAGTGATTACTAAAATTGAATAAATTTACATAAGTAACCTTTGAAATTAACAAAAATATATTTTAAATAAATAAAATTGATTATATTTTATGAAAATGGAAATGAATGCTATTCTTAAATTTTTTTTAGTGGACTATTTTAATTGTCTAATTTAATTTTTTTTTTACGATCTTTTTCCGCCTGCAACTTTTCATAACGTGAGTAAAATGTAAAACAGCAAATTTAATAGACTAAACTAGAAGATTCCATTCCATTCCAAAGTTCGTGGAAGACTTTGAACATGGCAACTCAGACATAAACAAAGCACAAACTGGGGCCGCAAGATGCCACCACCTTCCCCAGGTTTCCCTCTCTCCTAACCCCCTATTGTTTTCAGTTCCTTCCTGCAACCTCTCCGATTCGAAATCCACCATTTTTCTACACAAACCTATAATTCCCATCATGTCCTTTTCTTCCTCTACTTCTTCTCCTTCACCTTCCATAGCCAACACCAACGAAGAAGGCTTAAACGAAGAAAAAACTCTCACAAACCCTCAAATACCATAACCAGACCAAACACTCTTTCAACAAGTACGCAAGAGGTCCTCATGGCCTTGATTGGGCCAACCAACCAAACCCATTTCGCAGGTACGCTGATGCGCCTCTCTTCCTCTTTTACACTTCCCCACTGAAAGTGAAAATGAAAGGAAATCCTCTCAATGGAGGCACCCCTTTACTCTTCGCTTTTCCAATGTCTTCCTCCTGCGAAACCTGTTTCCAAAGCCACCATTTCTCAGTTCTTCTACGATTCTCTTGCTCTTTCTGCTTGGAAAAACAACCGGGTTTTCAACTTGGTCTCTCAGAGTTAATCCAAGTAGTGGTAATCTGCATCCGACTGAGGCTTATATTATTGCCCCTCCAATAGAATCTCTTTCTGAGTCAGCTTTTGTTGCTCATTATGCTCCGAAGGAACATTCTTTGGAGCTTAGAGCTCATATTCCATCTCGTTTTTCCCTAAATTTTTCCTCGAAATTCTTTTCTTGTTGGGTTGTCATCAATTTTCTGCGCGAGGCGTGGAAGTACGGTGAACGTGCATTTAGGTATTGTAATCATGATGTGGGTCCATGCTATTGCCGCAGTCACTATGGCTGCAGCAGGGCTTGGTTGGGATGTGAAGATTATAGATTGGGTTGGATATGAGGACTTCAAGAATCTTATGGGGCTTCAAATTTTCCCGGAATTGGAAATTCCGTCAAGGGCAATCAGAGGAAAGATTCCAGAAATTGAGTTTGAGCATCCAGATTGCGTTATGTTGGTTTACCCAAGTGGGACTAGTGAATTTGCTGTCAATTATAAAGAACTAAGTTCTGCCATAGCTGAATTTTTGGAATTGGAGTGGAAAGGAAAACCAATCTGCTTAGCAAAGAGCATATATGTTGGGACATCATTTACAGGACTGCAGAGGCTGTGAAAAAGCATTTGACACTGGCACATGGATCCTTCGGTGAACCATTTCAAAAGGAGTGGCCTTTATAGCGACGCTTTATACAAGGGGTTTATAGTGAGGCAAGTTGTTCGAAAGCGTAGAAGTGCCGTTGATATGGATGGAATCACAGAGTGTGACAGAGATACATTTTATCAGATTCTATCTCATTGTCTTCCTTCAGGCTGCGGAGAGAAGACAAAAGGAACAGCTTGGCTTTGCCATTCCGGGCTCTATCTTGGGATGCTGAGGTGCATGCTATTTATTTGTTCATAGAGTCGTGGGATTACCTCAGGGTTTGTATTTCCTGGTGAGGAATGAAAATCATCTAAGTGAGCTTCAAAAGCTATGAACCCTGATTTTGCCTGGGCCAAACCAGAGGGCTGCCCTGATCGTCTTCCTTATATGAGCTCTATAGATACAATTGTCAGAAGCTTGCCATGCAGCTGTCATGCCATCAGGTACATAATGATTAGTGGCCTTTATTTAAATTCTCGCAATCCATCATAGGATTTTTATCAAATTCTTGATACTATGTGTATTATAATTTGCCATTTGGTGAATTTGAATAATGATTGCCAGACATACTGTTACTTAAGGAGATAAATAACTTTTCTCTCTTTCAGGACGGGGTTGAGGTTCTCCTCTATCCTATTTTATTAGAATGATGTCTGTAATTTGGCTCATGCTTACAGTAGCGATATGGGAAAAAACAATATATCTGGCATTATAAAACGTGTGTTGGTTTTGTATTATGTCGAACTTCTATAGGTGATCTAGTAATTGTATCAGACATATCATCCATCCAGTGTCTTTATTCTGGCTATCAAGCAAACTGTTTTTAGTTGTTCTAAATGAAAATTTTTGGAATATTAGCACGTGTGTGCTCAAAACTAAAAAAGATTTGCTTGTTTTTATTGTCACAACTGCAGCAAATCCTCTACCAATTTTGTGGAAAAACATTTATTAGGGGCTTTGGTTTACCGCTTTCAAATTTTTTCTGGCTTTACAATGTTCTTGGGAAGAATGTGTATTTGTAACTAAAGCTGAACGATACTTGATACATATTGATATCCTGTTAAATATGACACTTGCTTACAGGAAATTGCAAGTGATGATGCTTCAGCCTTGGTATGGTGGGCTCGTTTTGAGCCTACTTTGCGTGAGAAGAATGTCTGGATGTATCCTCGTTTATTTTGGGAGACTGAGTCCTTGGACAGGTGTTGTATCTTGAGGCACATGCTGTTGGAATGTCGGCCACTGGAATTGGTTGCTTCTTTGATGAACCCTGGTATGATTCTTTTTCCTTCTATTTGGTTGAGAAACTTTTGTCAGACAGAAGCAACATGTAGTGTTTTTGTTCCAGTGTTCTTGACATAATTGACAAATGTCAAGACTTTCTTCCATTAATAACCATTAGAGTCAAATCATCAGAGCAAAGTTGATTTTCACTTCAATTTAGTTGATTCATCTATGTTTGTGTTGCAAAAAATCATATATACGATCCAGTTATCAGAATATCACTTTAATGCATCCTTTTCTGATTCAAATATTAGCTCACACATACCAAAATTTTGGTTTAAAAAAAAAAAAAAGAAAGAAAAGAAAAATGTATCTACACTGACAGAGAAAAACTGAATCATGGTCCCCAACAAATTTGTTACGGTACATTTATGTTTAAGATAGTCAAAGCAGTGACTTTATGTAAAAGAAACATAATTGCTAAATGGCATATCAAAACCCTACTGACAATACAGACAATTCATAAATGCAAATGTCTTGTTTTGAATTGGAATTGAGTTTCATATTTTTTATGGAACCTAAGTCTTACGGTGGCTAGTTAGCTAATTGCATTTTGCCTTAATGGCTGTTAATATACGAGTAGTAGTTAGCTCACCTAAAGCAATCCCTGGTTTCAGCTCTGTTGAAGAAAGACTCTGCCTCTCAAATGCTGTTAACTACATTTATAGCTATTGCCTTCAGAATCTGGGCTTTTTTTCCCTGTTTCACCTTTTTGACACTTTAACTGATAGCAGCCTATATTTCATTTACACTGCATGTCATGTTAAGGCGATAGTAGTTTTCCAGATGGAAGAATCACATTCTAGATTCTTTTGGGTGCTGTGTGAGCTTTATGCTACGTAATCTAGCAATTAAAACACAGGACATGGTAAACTGCAGCGCATTGTAGCTTATGTTCAAACCCATAAAAAAAGAAAAATAATTGTTTGAAAGTTGAGGAGAAAATACCACAATGTCATTATCATGGTTGAAAAATGTTAGATTAATGTTATCAATATGGACATCCATATGATCAACCTTTATGCAGAAGTGAAAACTTCAGGTAGAAGATTCGGCATGTCATTACGATAATTTTCCATGAATAAAGATTAAGTTAAATATAACATCCTGCCATGTTCTATCTTCTCTATTTATAAAAATGTTCTTTTCAAAAAGAAAAAAAAAAAACACACACACACACACACACACACAATAACACATGCCAGAATTTATGACACATTGAGACTAATGTGGGAATTAGTACCTGCCATGTTCTATCTTCTCTATTATAAGAAAGTTCTTTTCAGAAAACACCACACACAGAGAAATACGCATGCGAGAATTTATGACACATTGAGACTAATATGGGAATTAGTAAGTTAAATGTTGGGGGCAAAAAAAGGACACATCTAATATTGTTTTCAAGACAGTCTATCCTTGAACCCCAATGAGCCTTGAATGTGCATTTACATGTGAAATGGATTTCATACCTGGGCAAGAGCATAAATCTGGGAATTTTTTCTTTTGTTTCTCTGCAGTGCATCAGTTGCTTGGATTGAAAGGATCAAACTTCCAGAGCCTCTATCATTTTACAGTTGGAGGTCCTGTCTTGACAAGCGTATAATGAGCCTACCAGCATATCCAGGGCCCAATGTTGACGCTTGATATCACTCAGACTTCAAAGTGTCTTTCATTGCTGTTAGACATGGTAACAAAATGCCCATCATAACTAATCTCTTCCCCATCCACCGGCTTATCGGCATATCCAGGTATCGAACTTGATGCATGATATCACACAGACTTCAAAACTATCATTCATTACAGTTAGACATGACGAGATGCCTATGATAAATGATCTCTTCCCCCACCCCATAGTCCTTTTCTGTGGTTTTTTTTTTTTTTAATTATATATATATATATATATATATAATATTATATTATATATATATATATATTTTCACACTTCTGCATTCACAATAATTTGTGAATGCCCTAGTAAGTAGTTGTTCCTGTTGTATTGTGAATTTTAAAATTCACAATACAACAGGAACAACTACTTTACTAGGGCATTCACAAATTATTGTGAATGCAGAAGTGTGAAAATATATATATATATATATATATATATATATATATATATATATATATATATAATTAAAAAAAAAAAAACCACAGAAAAGGACTATGGGTGGGGGAAGAGATCATTATCATAGGCATCTCGTCATGTCTAACTGTAATGAATGATAGTTTGAAGGTCTGTGTGATATCATGCATCAAGTTCGATACCTGGATATGCCGATAAGCCGGTGGATGGGGAAGAGATTAGTTATGATGGGCTATTTTGTTACCCATGTCTAACAGCAATGAAAGACACTTTGAAGTCTGAGTGATATCAAGCGTCAACATTGGGCCCTGGATATGCTGGTAGGCTCATTATACGCTTGTCCAAGACAGGACCTCCAACTGTAAAATGATAGAGGCTCTGGAAGTTTGATCCTTTCAATCCAAGCAACTGATGCACTGCAGAGAAACAAAAGAAAAAATTCCCAGATTTATGCTCTTGCCCAGGTATGAAATCCATTTCACATGTAAATGCACATTCAGGCTCATTGGGGTTCAAGGATAGACTGTCTTGAAAACAATATTAGATGTGTCCTTTTTTTTTGCCCCCCAACATTTTAACTTACTAATTCCCATATTAGTCTCAATGTGTCATAAATTCTCGCATGCGTATTTCTCTGTGTGTGTTGTGTTTTTCTGAAAGAACTTTCTTATAAATAGAGAAGATAGAACATGGCAGGTACTAATTCCCACATTAGTCTCAATGTGTCATAAATTCTGGCATGTGTTATTGTGTGTGTGTGTGTGTGTGTGTGTGTTTTTTTTTTTTTTTTGAAAAGAACATTTTTATAAATAGAGAAGATAGAACATGGCAGGATGTTATATTTAACTTAATCTTTATTCATGGAAAATTATCGTAATGACATGCCGAATCTTCTACCTGAAGTTTTCACTTCTGCATAAAGGTTGATCATATGGATGTCATATTGATAACATTAAATCTAACATTTTTCAACCATGATAATGATATTGTGGTATTTTCTCCTCAACTTTCAAACAATTATTTTTCTTTTTTTTATGGGTTTTGAACATAAGCTACAATGCGCTGCAGTTTACCATGTCCTGTGTTTTAATTGCTAGATTACGTAGCATAAAGCTCACACAGCACCCAAAAGAATCTAGAATGTGATTCTTCCATCTGGAAAACTACTATCGCCTTAACATGACATGCAGTGTAAATGAAATATAGGCTGCTATCAGTTAAAGTGTCAAAAAGGTGAAACAGGGAAAAAGCCCAGATTCTGAAGGCAATAGCTATAAATGTAGTTAACAGCATTTGAGAGGCAGAGTCTTTCTTCAACAGAGCTGAAACCAGGGATTGCTTTAGGTGAGCTAACTACTACTCGTATATTAACAGCCATTAAGGCAAAATGCAATTAGCTAACTAGCCACCGTAAGACTTAGGTTCCATAAAAAAATATGAAACTCAATTCCAATTCAAAACAAGACATTTTGCATTTATGAATTGTCTGTATTGTCAGTAGGGTTTTGATATGCCATTTAGCAATTATGTTTCTTTTACATAAAGTCACTGCCTTTGACTATCTAAACATGAATGTACCGTAACAAATTGTTGGGGACCATGATTCAGTTTTTCTCTCTCAGTGTAGATACATTTTTTCTTTTTTTCTTTTTTTTTTTTTTAAACCAAAATTTTGGTATGTGTGAGCTAATATTTGAATCAGAAAAGGATGCATTAAAGTGATATTCTGATAACTGGATCGTATATAATGATTTTTTTGCAACACAAACATAGATGAATCAACTAAATTGAAGTGAAAATCAACTTTGCTCTGATGATTTGACTCTAATGGTTATTAATGGAAGAAAGTCTTGACATTTGTCAATTATGTCAAGAACACTGGAACAAAAACACTAAATGTTGCTTCTGTCTGACAAAAGTTTCTCAAGCAAATAGAAGGAAAAAGAATCATACCAGGGTCATCAAAGAAGCAACCAATTCCAGTGGCCGAGATTCCAACAGCATGTGCCTCAAGATACAACACCTGTCCAAGGACTCCAGTCTCCCAAAATAAACGAGGATACATCCAGACATTCTTCTCACGCAAAGTAGGCTCAAAACGAGCCACCATACCAAGGCTGAAGCATCCATCACTTGCAATTTCCTGTAAGCAAGTGTCATATTTAACAGGATATCAATATGTATCAAGTATCAGTTCAGCTTTTAGTTAGAAATACACATTCTTCCCAAGAACATTGTAAAGCCAGAAAAATTTGAAAGCGTAAACCAAAAGCCCCTAATAAATGTTTTTCCACAAAATTGGTAGAGGAATTTGCTGCAGTTTGTGACAATAAAAACAAGCAAATCTTTTTTAGTTTTGAGCCACACGTGCTAATATTCCAAAAATTTTCATTTAGAACAACTAAAAACAGTTTTGCTTGATAGCCAGAATAAAGACACTGGATGGATGATATGTCTGATACAATTACTAGATCACCTATAGAAGTTCGACATAATACAAAACCAACACACGTTTATAATGCCAGATATATTGTTTTTCCCATATCGCTACTGTAAGCATGAGCCAAATACAGACATCATTCTAATAAAATAGGATAGAGGAGAACCTCAACCCCGTCCTGAAGAGAGAAAAGTTATTTATCTCCTTAAGTAACAGTATGTCTGCAATCATTATTCAAATTCACCAAATGGCAAATTATAATACACATAGTATCAAGAATTTGATAAAATCCTATGATGGATTGCTGAGAATTTAAATAAAGGCCACTAATCATTATGTACCTGATGGCATGACAGCTGCATGGCAAGCTTCTGACAATTGTATCTATAGAGCTCATATAAAGGAAGACGATCAGGGCAGCCCTCAGGTTTGGCCCAGGCAAAATCAGGGTTCATAGCTTTTTGAAGCTCACTTAGATGATTTTCATTCCTCACCAGGAAATACAAACCCTGAGGTAATCCCACCACTCTATGAACAAATAAAATAGCATGCACCTCAGCATCCCAAGATAGAGCCCGGAATGGCAAAGCAAGCTGTTCCTTTTGCTTCTCTCCGCAGCCTGAAGGAAGACAATGAGATAGAATCTGATAAAATGTATCTCTGTCCACCTCTGTGATTCCATCCATATCAACGGCACTTCTACGCTTTCGAACAACTTGCCTCACTATAAACCCCTTGTATAAAGCGTCGCTATAAAGGCCACTCTTTTGAAATGGTTCACCGAAGGATCCATGTGCCAGTGTCAAATGCTTTTTCACAGCCTCTGCAGTCCTGTAAATGATATCCCAACATATATGCTCTTTGCTAAGCAGATTGGGTTTTCCTTTCCACTCCAATTCCAAAAATTCAGCTATGGCAGAACTTAGTTCTTTATAATCGACAGCAAATTCACTAGTCCCACTTGGGTAAACCAACATAACGCAATCTGGATGCTCAAACTCAATTTCTGGAATCTTTCCTCTGATTGCCCTTGACGGAATTTCCAATTCCGGGAAAATTTGAAGCCCCATAAGATTCTTCAAGTCCTCATATCCCAACCCATCTATAATCTTCACATCCCAACCAAGCCCTGCTGCAGCCATAGTGACTGCAGCAATAGCATGACCCACATCATGATTACAATACCTAAATGCACGTTCACCGTACTTCCACGCCTCGCGCCAGAAAATTGATGACAACCCAACAAGAAAAGAATTTCGAGGAAAAAATTTAGGGAAAAACCGAGATGGAATATGAGCTCTAAGCTCCAAAGAATGTTCCTTCGGAGCATAATGAGCAACAAAAGCTGACTCAGAAAGAGATTCTATTGGAGGGGCAATAATATAAGCCTCAGTCGGATGCAGATTACCACTACTTGGATTAACTCTGAGAGACCAAGTTGAAAATCCGGTTGTTTTCCAAGCAGAAAGAGCAAGAGAATCGTAGAAGAACTGAGAAATGGTGGCTTTGGAAATAGGTTTCGCAGGAGGAAGACATTGGAAAAGCGAAGAGTAAAGGGGTGCCTCCAATTGAGAGGATTTCCTTTCATTTTCACTTTCAGTGGGGAAGTGTAAAAGAGGAAGAAGAGGAGCATCAGCGTACCTGCGAAATGGGTTTGGTTGGTTGGCCCAATCAAGGCCATGAGGACCTCTTGCGTACTTGTTGAAAGAGTGTTTGGTCTGGTTATGGTATTTGAGGGTTTGTGAGAGTTTTTCTTCGTTTAAGCCTTCTTCGTTGGTGTTGGCTATGGAAGGTGAAGGAGAAGAAGTAGAGGAAGAAAAGGACATGATGGGAATTATAGGTTTGTGGTAGAAAAATGGCGGATTTCGAATCGGAGAGGTTGCAGGAAGGAACTGAAACAATAGGGGGTTAGGAGAGAGGGAAAACCTGGGGGGAGGTGGTGGCATCTTGCGGCCCTAGTTTGTGCTTTGTTTATGTCTTAGTTGCCATGTTCAAAGTCTTCCATGAACTTTGGAATGGAATGGAATCTTCTAGTTTAGTCTATGAAATTTGCTGTTTTACATTTTACTCACGTTATGAAAAGTTGCAGGCGGAAAAAGATCGTAAAAAAAAATTAAATTAGACAATTAAAATAGTCCACTAAAAAAAATTTAAGAATAGCATTCATTTCCATTTTCATAAAATATAATCAATTTTATTTATTTAAAATATGTTTTTGTTAATTTCAAAGGTTACTTATGTAAATTTATTCAATTTTATAATCAAATATTTTTTTAATCACTTTCTCCTCTCATTTATCTAAATTTAAGTAATTTAATCCTTTTAATACCATGCTATAAATTGATAATGAGTATATCAATTGATAATGATTAATGAGGTATAATAATAAATAAATTAAAGATATTTTTAAAAGAAGATGTCGCAACGTGCATTGTGTCAAAATTTGTAAGAGGGGAACAATTTTGTACCTCTAGAAATATTGGCAAATATAAATAAAAAAAATGGAGTTGCTGCCATTATTTTTTGTAATGTGATTGAAATACCGAAAATAGTCTAAATTTTTAAAATTCAAATTCATGTGTAGGTTATATGTCGAAAAGACATTAGCATCTTATAACATTTGTTCAAAGAACAGTTGTCTATTTATTTTAATTCTATTGTTCGAAATGAATTATGATAGTCCTTATTATAATATATGTGAGTATAAATAAAAAAAAATGAAGCCTTTACTATTATTTTTTGTGGTGTAATTGAAACATCGAACATGGTTTGCATTTTCAAAATTCAAATTTAAGAGTTAGTTATATGTAGAAAAGATATTAACATTCTACAACGTCTGTTCAAATAACAATTATCTATTTATTTTAATTATATCTTTTGAAATGAATTATGAGAATCCTTATTATAATACATGTATGTTTTCCTAAAAATATAATTTTAATCTTAGTTAATTTATTGATTAGATTGCAAAATCCATTTAACTTCATGATAAGATTTTAAAAAAATAAAATGTCTTTATAATATTAAATATCATTATAATTACACTTGCAATTGAATTACTTAATTTTGATATGTGATAAGTATAAATTGTATTATTTTTGAAAGAATTTTATTTTATTACTTTTGAGAGATTTTTATTTATCATTTTAATAAATTTTTATTCAATTATTTTTAAAATATTTTTATTTTATCATTTTAGAAAGATTTTTTATTATTATTTCTAAAGGATATTTAATGAAATGATTGTAATATAATAAGATAAAAAATTATTTTAAATAATCTTATTTATTTATTTAAAAAGTATTGTATTGATAATTTTTTTAATTTAGAATATCAAATTTATCCAAATTCAAGACCAAATCTAAATAAAAAATTTATTTAGATAAATTGAAATTATAACTTCAATATTATTCTATAATTTTAAAATATCAAATTTATCTAATTTCATTATCAAATCTAAATAAAGAATTGCTCAAAAAAATTAAAGTTATAATTTCAACATTAATTTATAATTTTTAAAGTATCAACTTTGTTCAATTTTATGACTAAATCTGAATATAAAATTATTTAGAAGTATTAAAATTATTACTTCAATATTATTCAATATAGGAAAATTGAAATTGTAATTTTAATATTATTTTATATTTTTTAAAGTATTAAATTTATCCAACTTTATGGTTAAATTTGAATAAAATTTGTTTAAAAAATAAAATTATATTTATTATACTTGTAATTAATTTCCATATTACTTTGTCATCACAAAAATTTAAATATAATTTTTTAAATAAAAATAAAAAATTATAAGTGTATATTATAAATATAAAATAATTTTTATGTGCAATAATATTGAGATTTTTTAGTTTAATTGACTCACCTAATTTAACTTTTAAAATATCTCTTATCTTAAAATAACTTGAACTTCTAAATTATTTTTAATTTGTTTTGTCATGAAAATTATACAAAAATTAATATCTAGACAATATTATAAAATAAATTTTTTCCAAAAAAAGGAATAACAAAAAATAAAAAAATAAAAGTTATAAAAAATATATGGAGTGGGATTGTTATTGTCTCATCCCACATTCTTTTTATAATGGCATGTAGGGTGGGATTGTTAGTGCCGTCCCATCCTAATTAATTATAAAAAAAATAATTTAAAAAAGTTGTATGGGTGGTTTAATTTAAGTAGGCACAATTTTAGGCAAGCAAAATTTGAAGTAAAAAAGATGGTGGATTACATTCAACCACAAGAAATGACATTGTCCTTATCATCTCTATTTTGTGAAAATCCTAGCTAGAATTGGAGTTTGTGGGCAACAGATGCACACTAGTATTTTAAACTTCAAGTTAGAGCTTTATTCAAAGCAAAGAAATATTGGGTTCTTAACTTGGACATTCATTTGAGTTGATGAGATGAGATGATTTTGAGCTGGCACAATGTGTTAGCATTGGAGATAAAGGAGAAGTACATATGGCCATGGTGAAAGAGTAAATAACTTTCTAAGTTTCGATTGCAGTGGTAGCCTGAATTAGTTCCTACTTTTTTGGTTGAGTTGAGAATTAGAGAGATGCTGAAAGAGAGAGAGAGAGAGAGAGAGAGAGAGAGAAAGAGAAAGAGAAAGAGCAAAAAGAGAAGGAGGGAGCTTTTCAAACCAAGCTCCTCCTTCGTCTCTTTTGAAAATTTTTTATTTCCCCCTTTTTCCTCTCCTTCCTCGCTTTTTTTTTTTGGAAAATTTTCAATCTTCCTTTCTTGAATTTTTTTCTTGAAATCTCCTTTTTCTTGAAATTCCCTCTTATTCTAATTTTTTTAATCTTCCTCACCTTCTCCCCTTGTAAATAAGTTTTCTTTGGTTTTTATAAATTAAGTTTCAATAATATATTTGCATAGAGCCTAAATTTGATTTACATTTGACCTAAGCATTGTTGATAGGTCGAGAATTTGACAAAACCTTATTATTTTTTAACATTGACTACTGACATATACTTAGTACTACTATACAAATTCTCTTCCTTTAAATAATTCAAAATCATTTTATTTCATTGTGAGGATAGAGATAGGCTAGCAATGAGTCTGTGATTGGTGGAGTTTAGTGTATAACTGAGTAAAATGTGATAGGTGGATAGGAGGGAGGTGCAACATAAAAAAGGTGGAAATTGTCAACAGCTCCTTATCTATTATTCTTATCTTGCAATTTTTTTAGAAAATTTTTATTATTTTTATATTTTTAAATTTTTAATGTACTTTATTTTTTTAATATTTATTTTATTTATATTATTTTCTAAACAAAATTAGATGCTAATAACTGCCCCTATTTACTTATCCTTCTAGAATTATGAGGTGAGTAAAGGCATTAATACATAATGATATTTAGAACTACACCAATTTAGTACAATAAACAAGAATAATTATGAAGTTACAATATCAATTACAATCACTTGGGGGGTTCTATTTGGTAGTAACTTCTTTATGGCAATGGTTAATAGTAGCAACACACAGTCATAATTGATATAACAATTAACGTCCTTTGATCATTTAGAAGATTACTAAAAAAAACCATCAATTGTACATGAAAAATGATTTAAAATGAAAAATTAGTCTTTTTTAGTGGAGCTCAAATTAATGAGAAGAAAATGGCTAACCCAGATTGATGTAGGCTCAATCCAATATGACTGGATTCGATTTAATAGCAAGAGAGAAAGAGAAAATAATAATAACATGGGTATCGTGTAAGCATGTCATTGGTGAGAGAAAATTATTGTGAAGCATCTTCATAGAAATTTATTACAAAAATTATTCATAACACATGAGTTTGATTAAACAACAATTACAAAAAAAATTTATTAAGCAATTTTTGAAAGGAATAATAGATCATCCCTTGTTGATTCAATCTTAATCATAAATAAGCATCATGCTACCATGGATTACAAATCACCACACATGCTAGAGTTATAGCATAAAGTATAATAGTCAAAATGTATAATTTTCACATCGCAACATTTCTTTTTCAAATTCCTACAAGATTGATGAGGCTTTAGATTATTGTGACATCTCTAATTTAACGTGAAGTAGCATAGTGACAGACTGAATTAAAAAGATGAAAATGATTGGCAAGAAATCAAAGAAGTAAAGAAATTAGGTGATGGAAGCTGACAAAAGGTAAAGGAATGGTGATAGGGAAGCTAGTAAGAAATTAAAGAGAAGTAAAGAAATTGGATAATAGAGGTTGACAAAAAGTAAGGGAACAATGATGAGGAGGTTGGATTGAAGGAATTAAAAAGAAAGAATTAAAGAAATTAAGTGATAGAGATTGAAAAAAGATAAAGAGAATAAAGGTAAGGAAAGTTAAATTGGAGGCATAAAAATAGAGAAGGATTGAAAAAGACAATGCTAAAAAAGAAGGGAATTTTTCAATATATAAAGACTATGGTATTAGGTAAAAAACAAATGGAGGAGCAGGTATAATTGAACTATTGACATCAGGTTAAAAAGGTTGACAATTCATTTTTATAAATCTAACCTAATTTAATTGACCTTAGAAATAAATAAGATGAGTTAACTAATTTTAATTTAACAATCGAATTAAGATAAGTTTGACCTAACATAATTCAATTAAAGGACTAGCATTATTTAGAAGTCGACCTTGCTTCACTAGGTTTAATTTAACAATGAAAATTTGATGAGTTTGACCCAGCTTGATTTGCTTGATTAAAAATACAAAAAGTAAATGACCTAAATAAATGCAAGCTTAATTTAGCTTGGCTAAATTCAATTTAACAATGAAGAGGAAATAACTTGGATTGACTAACTTTAGTATAGAAAGGTAAATGACTTAGATTGACATAGGATTGACTTAACTTGATTGAGTTCAATTTAACAATGAAAGGGTATGAAGGGGTAAATGACCTAGATTGACATAAACTTGACTTAATTGAGTTCGATTTAATAAAAAATGAAGATAACCTAGATTGACGCAAGCCCGACCTAACTTGATTAGGTTTAATTTAACAATGCAAAAAGTAAATGACCTAGATTGACATAGACTCGACTCAACTTAATTAAGTTTGATTTAATAGTGAAAATAAAAATAACTTGGATTGATACAAGCTTAACTCAACTTGATTGAGTTTGATTTAACAAAGAAAAGGAAAATGACCTAGATTGATACAAGTTCGATTCAATTTGATTAATTTTAATTTAACAATGAATATGAAAAATAAATGACTTGAATTGATGTAAGCTTGACTTGACTTAATTGAGTTTGATTTAATAAGGAAAAGGAAAACAACCTAAATTAATATGGGCTTGACTTAATTTGATTAAGTTCGATTTAACAATGAATATAAAAAGTAAATAACTTAGATTGACATAGGTTGGACCTAACTTAATTGAGTTGGATTTAACAATGTGAAAAGTAAATGACCTAGATTAACGTAAGCTTGACTCAACTTGATTGAGTTCGATTTAAGAAAAATAACTTGAATTGACACAAGCTCGATTTAACTTAATTAAGTTTAATTTAATAATAAAAAGTAAAATAACTTGGATTGACATGGGCTCAACTTAACTTGATTAAGTTTGATTTAATGATAAAAAAAAATGATCTAGATTGATATAAGTTTGACTTAATTTAATGGAATTCAATTTAATAATTAAAAATAAAATACCCTAAATTGACATAAGCTTAACTCAACTTGATTAAGTTGGATTTAATAATGTGAAATGTAAATAGCTTAGATAGATGCAAGCTCGACTCAACTTGATTAAGTTTGATTCAACAATATGAAAAGTAAAGACTTAAATTGACATAAGCTCTACTTAACTTAATAGAGTTTGATTTAATAATGAAAATGTAAATGGCTTGGATTGACATAGGCTCAACTCTACTTGATTAAGTTTCATTTAATGAAATAGAAAGATGACCTAGATTGACACAGACTCGACTTAATTTGATTAAGTTCAATTTAATGATTAAAATAAAAATGAACTAGATTGACATAGGCTCAACTCAACTTAATTGAATTCAATTTAACAATGAAAATAACCTAGATTAATATAGAGTTGACTTAATTTGATTGTGTTTGATTTAATAATGGAAATGTAAATGACCTGAATTGACACAGGCTTAACTCAACTTGATTAATTTGATTTAACAATAAAAAGGATAATGACCTAGATTGTTCAGGTTTGATTTAAAAAGGTAAATTATGTAAACATAACTTGATGCAAGAATGCAATACATGTAATAATAACTTGGTTATCTTTTAGAAAAGTTTTTTACTTCATCCTCTTTAAGGATTTTCCCTTAAGAATGTCATGTTTATAGAGTATTGAGTTTTTCTATTTCCTTATGCATATTTCCTTTTTGTTTGGCTTAAATTTTCCACCAACATTGCTCCTATTTACAATAGAATTGAGATAAATCTAATGCTTAGTTTGACCATATTTGCATTATTAATTTCATTCAAACATATTCAGATGAGCATGGCATCTTACGATATTCCAATACATATTTATTATATGAAAATGTATGATATTTATCCAAGGAAAAAGAGAGAAAGAAAGATATAATAATGAATATTATTATTGCAATAAAGACTAAGAACAAAGAATTGTTAAGCGTGGATGTTAATAAATATAATTTGCAATTGGGTTTATAAAGGATTCTATCCTTTTGACAATATATTTTAGAACAATAATGTTAGTTGTCTTTGTATATGGTTCGTTGATCACAAATTATGAAACCAATCATGATAAGCCTTATCAGAGAAAACCTTTTTCATAGTATATGATCCTTCCAACATATGTCCTCATCAATTTTTTTTGATAAAATTAACCATGGTATAATGCAAACAATTTTTTTTCGATAGGATTCAATTGATTATACCGAGTTTGAATTCACTTGACTTCTCCTAATGGCAATAGCTTGACCTAAATGAGACCAATTTTATAAAATATGAATAGTTCAACTTAATGAAGATTTTAAGAAAAACTTAAAAAGTTAAGAATGAGGTAATAGAAATGGCTTTCATAAAACTTCCCCAAGCCTATAATACAAAGTCACAAGTAGGAAAATCATTATAGTGTAAAGAGATCATAGCATTCATGTATCAATAATGCATGTCATCTAGAATCAGAGAGTATGGCAACTTTATTTGAGAAAGAAAAAACTAAATAAATAGTATCTTATAAGTTATACTTTCAATCTCTCAAGTGTTTAAAGATAAGTAACTCACTGAAACTTAACTTTTTAAGAATTACACTACCATAAGCTTATTTAAATTCTCAATCTCCATTACTTAATTTACATGCACAAATCAAATCAAAAGAACTTATTAATGGTTGTAACAGGGTCAAGGTAAAGGGAGGGTAATAACATAGAAAGAGAAGCTATCGATCAAAGAGATTAAAAGAGTATTAATGGATGAATTTAAACAACAAGTGACTAACAAATCATGCAATTAGAATTACAGTTATTCTAATGATATATCATTCTTTCCTCTTTTTATTTATTTTTATTTTTCTTGTTTTTCTTTTTTATATACTTCTTTTTTAAATGAACTCTTCTTTTTCTAAGCATTTGATATACTTCCATATTTATTTTAGAACTCATCCTTTCATTGATTCAATACTCTTGTAGCTTCTAAGGTTATGTTAAATATTTCTTCTTCTTCTTTTTTTTTTTTTACTTTAAGCTTGCAATAAGAAAAGGTAAATTAAACACAAAAAGGGTACTAAATGAAAATGCAAAGGTTGGCTATTTAGGTACAAGCAGTTTATTCAAAGAAAAAAATGTCTTAATCATATTTACTCATACATGTGAAAATGTAATTTTAATAAGAATCAAAATAAATTTTGGAGTGACAACATAATAGGTGAATCTCTCACACAAGAAAGATAGTCATAATTAATCAAATAGGCTCAAAGTCTCATTACTAAGGGTTACTAAACTTGGTTCTTTCAATTTAAAGTTTATTGCTAAACTTATCAATTCCAAGAAGCAAAATAATTATTTAGTTATGCTATAAAACCTTTAAACCTAATTAATTCATACTTAAGACTCATATAATTCTTAAAATTAGTGGAAATCACTTAAATAAGGAAGAAGACTTAGAATATTTAAAATGGAATTTAAAAAAAATGGATCCTTTCTCTTTTTTCTTTTTTTGAAATGAGGATAAAATCATGAAAAAAATATTCTACTAATGGGATATGTATCAAAAGCTAAAAATAACTCTTTATTTAGCCATCCTTTATACATAAAACAAAATTGATGATTTTACTAATAATTTTTTTTTGAAATAAAGATAAATCATAAAGGAAAACCTATTACTATAGGATGTGTATCAAGAGCTAAGAATAACTCTTTATTTAACCATCCTTTACACACAAAGAAACTAATAGTTTTACTAACAATTTTTTTTTGAAATAAGGATAAATCATAAAGAAAAACCTATTACTAATAGGATGCATATCAAGAGTTAAGAATAACTCTTTATTTAGCCATTCTTTACACATAAAGAAACTAATAGTTTTACTAATAATTTTTATTATCCCTTTTCCTAATCTAACTTGGACAATGTCCCCAATGTCTTTATAGATGAGGAAATACGTAGAAAAAAAAACATAACAATAAAAAAGGAATAAAAATATTGGAAGTAAAACTATAAGAGTAGAAAAAGTTACAACCAAAGAGCAGTAGTTGGTTGATGATTCTTACTGTTATCCTGGGTTTGCCAATTTAATTATTTCATTAATGGATCAGGTTTAGGTACATAGAATTGCAATTGGTCAATCAGTTAATTAGCAGTTGAGGCAGACATTATGGTGTAATGAGTAGCTTAGGAAATGAATCCCTGTTCCATAGCTTAATTTAAGAAGGACAACAAACTATCATAAAAACTATTAATGTTTAATAATCCTAATGGCATTTTATGAAAGTTTAGTTTAGTTTAATATATAATGTTGGAAATTTCTTCTAATGTTTCTAAGCCACTAGTAATGTGATAAAGGCTTCTACATTGTGAAGCATGTATCTAAATGTTCATGCAAGCTTGAAACCTTCAACTCAGTACCCAAAACATAGTTAGTAGTGATTTTATCACCCAAATCCTTTAAAGTGATACTTAAGACTTTACTTTCCCTAATGAATACAATTGCTACCATAAATTCCCTTAAACCTTGGATTCCTCCCCCATACATAAAGTTGATATTTCTAGTAGCTAACACTTTACTAAGCTTATTTGCTGCTTTTACAAACTCATCATTCTTATCAAAATTGGATCCATCAAAGACACAAATTAATTTAAATATACATATTGATAGTTTTTCCACTTTTTTATCATAGGATGAGCTATATGTGCATTAACAAGTGTGAACATTCATAATTATTTGGCAAAAATGAATGGCAAAAAGATCATACAAACTAACCATTGTCAAAGAAGTTTGAATTTGAAGAGTTGGGCACAATAATTTTAGAAAATAGTAGGAAAGTGAATAGAAAAAATCAAAAATATTGTGCAAATTAATTATTGTTAGAAAATTTAAAATTTAAAAAGGAAAAAAGGCTAAAAGGTAGATGTCAGGTGCAGTAATTTCAAAAAATAACATGCAAAAAGTGAAGATAATTATACAAAAAAGTAAAAAAAATTATTGAAATTTTTTTAAAAAATACGCATGAACATGAATAGTAGTTGTGATTTTAGTTCACATCCTCCTTTAGTGTTACGTCTAGTAATGATTTAAACACCTTTTATGAGTCAAGGATTTGCTTCCCTTCTAATTTTCTTATAAACTAACAAATAAGGTCTTTTAATGTTAAATTCTCGAGATTGTAACACTCTTTTTCCTTGTTAAATAGATCCACTACGTCAAGAAGAACACTATAAACTTATCCACTAGGATTCACCTTAAAAGTCTAAGGAATATCATCCAATGATTCTTTACTCAGTTTATCATTTATGAACTAAATTTTGTCTTTCCAATTTTAGGAACCATTTTGGTGCTGTTGTAGCATGTATTACATGTCCATCGTATGCACTTATAATAAACTCCCATTCTTTTACTTCTTTGCTTTTTAGCATAAGAACTTCTTCCCATTTTTAGTGTATGTTTAACAAATGAATTATGACACTAACATACTAGAGGTACCTTAGCTTTAATGATCTAACACATATCTTTAGGAAGGCCTAAACTTATGAGTACTTTTATTATTTCTAGTTAGCATCTATAAATTTTCTTAAGCAAATCTTAGGAAAGAGTAGGGAACTTAATTTTGAGTTTTGTGAGGGTTTCCTCTATTTCTTTGATGATCCTTGCTTGGAAGTGAGTTTGATATGCATGGAAGCAAGGTTTCTCTTCTAAGATGAGTTGTTTTAATGGTTGAATGCATGGATACTTATAAGAAATTGATATTGTTAAAAATTGTTCATTCCTCTTAAGATTAAAAATGACTTTGTGGTTTTTTTCCAACTACTCACAATTATAGACTCCAATTTTTTTTAAATATATAATGTTGATCCTTGAAGTTTACAATTAATTACCAATGAGTTCAAGTGATATAAATGACCTTTAGTGATATCCACATATAATGAAATGATAGATCTAAAATGCTAAGGAATAAAAATAACAATCATATATAGTTAGGTAAGGATAAAATATGAGATAAGCCATTCAAGTTTAATTTTTAAAATGAAGGTAAGCCATCTAGTTTAATCGATATATGGCCTAATCATCATTCAAGTTTAATTAGGTAAACTTGCATGGCTTAGATAAAATATTAGTCATAGAAGAGTTCCCACATGCGTTTTATAAAGATTTTTCCTAGGGGAAATTTCCTTTCATAGGAGGGACTTCCTTTAAATAAGGTGGTTCTAAGTTTATTCTAATTTATGCTTGATTTAGGTTCTATAACACTTAATCAATAAAAAGGTCCCTAAATTGTCCTTATTATTATCACTATAGACTAGCAAGGCCTCTAATTCTCACCTATGACAGGCTACAGAAGGAAAAAAGTTTAATTTGAGTGGGGGTATTTCACTAGCTTACAGGGAGATTGACGATCTCATGAAAGTATTGCTACTGTGCCCTTTCATTAATCCTAAAAAGTAATACACAACTTGGGTAAAAGGCTCATGATATATGTGTAAGATTTGCAATATATAGTGTGTGAGAGGGAACACTAACTATTCTAAAATCTACACATGACTAATTTATCATGAAATAAATAAAGATAACTATAATACAACAAATGAGATAAACACACATGTAAATAAAATATTGAACTAACATAGACCTAGAAATTCAAAGCTAAGATAAAAAAAAAAAAGAAGAAACATA
Source organism: Sindora glabra (assembly GCA_020226215.1). Lineage (NCBI taxonomy): Eukaryota > Viridiplantae > Streptophyta > Magnoliopsida > Fabales > Fabaceae > Sindora > Sindora glabra. Next base: position 26,165 of record JAIUCU010000141.1, read on the forward strand.
ATGATCTAACCCTCATTTCTCTCAGTGAAGTCACCTAGTTGTTACAATGTGCCCTATGGTGGAATTTGTGAGGGGGGGAGTAGTTTCATACTTCCCCAAAAATGTTAATGAGTATGAATAAAAATGAAAATAAAGTCACCACTAATCATTTTTTGTGGTATGATTGAAACACTGAAAATGGTTTGCATTTCCAAAGTTCATATTTGGGATTTAGTTATGTGTAGGGAAGGTATTAGTATCATTAAACATCTATTCAAAGAATAGTTGCTCATTTATTCTAATTCTATCTTTTGAATGAATTATGATGGTCCTTATTATAATGCATGTGTATTTTCCTAAAAATATGATTTTAGTCTTAGTCAATTTATTGATTAAATTGCCAAATCCATCTAACTTTATAGTAGGATTTGAACAAAATAAAATACCTTAGTCATGATCGTATTTATAATTGGATTATTTAATTTCGATACGTCATAGGCCTAAATTTTATTATTTTTGAAAGAATTTTATTTTATTATTTTTGAGAGATTTTTATTCTATTATTTTTTTAAATAAAATTATTTGGTTATTTTTGAAATATTTTTATTTTATCATTTTAAAAAAATTATTTTATTATTTCTACAGGATATTTAATGAAATGATTGTAATATAATAAGATAAAAAAATTCATTTTAAATAATCCTATTTATTTAGAAAGTATTATATCGATAAATTTTTTTAATTTAGAACACTAAATTTGTTCAATTTCATGACTAAATCTAAATAAAGAATTTATTTAGATAAATTGGAATTATAACTACAATATTATTTTATAGTTTTAAAGTATTAATTTTGTCCAGCTTCATGACTAAATCTAAATACAAAATTACTCAGAAAAATTAAAATTAAAATTTTAATATTAATTTATAATTTTTAAAGTATTAAATTTATCCAACCTTATGGCTAAATTTGAACAAAAAATTATTTAAAGAAATTAAAATTATTACTTCAATATTATTTCATAATTTTAAAATATCAAATTTGTTAAACTTTATAACCAAATCTAAATACAAGAATTATTTGGGAAAATTAAAATCATAATTTTAATATTATTTTATAATTTTTAAAGTAACAAATTTGTCCAATTTTATGGCTAAATTTGAATAAAAAATTACTTAAAAAATTAAAATTATATTTATTACACTTACAATTAATTTCAATATTATTCTATCATTATAAAAAATTGAATATAATTTTTAAATAAAAAAACATAATTATAAGTGTACATTATGCATATAAAATAATTTTTATATGCAATAATATCTAGATTTTTTACTTTAATTGACCACTCGATTTAAATTTTAAAATATCTCTCATTTCAAAATAACTTGAACTTCTAAATTATTTTTATTTATTTTATCATAAAAATTATACAAAAATTAACATCCAGACAATATTATAAAATGTAATTATAAAAAATAAAAAATAAAAGTTATAAAAAGTATATGGGGTGGGATTGTTGCCATCCTATCCCATTTACTTTTCATAATGGTATATAGGGGTGGGACGGGTAGTGCCATCCTTTCCTAATTAATTATAAAAAAATAATTTAAAAAAGGTGTATAGGTGGCCCAATTTAAGTAGGCACAATTTTAAGCAAGCAAAATTTGAAGTAAGAAAGGTGGTGGATTACATTTAGCTGTAGGAAATGACATTGTCCTTATCATCTCTATTTTGTGAAAATGTTAGATAAAATTGGAATTTGTTGGCAATGGATGCATACTAGCAATTTGAACCTCAAGTCAAAGCTCCATTCAAAGTAAGGAAATACTGAGTTCTTAACCCGACCATTTATTCGAGTTGATGAGATGAGATGATTTTAAGTAGGCACAATGTGTTAGCATTAGAGATAAAGAAGAAGTACATATGGCCATGGTGAAAAAGTAGATGACTTTCTGAGTTTTGATTGTAGTGGTAGCTTGAATTGGTTCTTGCTCCTTTGGTTTAGTTGAGAACCAAGGAGATGCTAAAAGAGAGAAAGAGCTAGAGCAATGGGAGAGAGAGGGAGCTTCCCCTTTTAATTCAAACCAAACTCTTCCTTTACCCTTTCTAAAATTTCTGATTTCCCCTTTTTTCCTCTTCTTACCCTTTTTCCAAAATTTTTTTATCTTTCTTTCTTGAATTTATTTATTGAAATCTCTTTTTTCTTTTTCATTTCCTCTTATTGTGAATTTTTCTAATCTTCCTCTCCTTCTCCCCTCGTCAATGAGTTTGCTTTTATTTTTATAGATGAAGCTTTAGCAATTATATTTGCATTTAACCTACATTTGATTTATATTTTAACTAAGCATCGTCGGCAAGTTAAGCATTCAACAAAACCTTATTATTTTTCAATCTTGACTATTGCCATATGCTTAGTATTGCCACATAATTTTTTTTTCCTTTGAACGATTAAAAATCGTCTCATTGTGAGGATAGAGATAAGTTGGCAATGAATTCATGATTGATAGATTTTACTGTATAACCGAGTAAAATGTGATAGGTGGATAGGAGGTAGGTGCAATATAAAAGAGATAGAAATTGTCAATAACTCTATATCTACTATTCTTATCCTATAATTTTTTAATTTTTATTATTTTATTTTTAAAATTTTTTAATGTACTTTATTTTTTTAATATTTGTTTTATTTATATTATTTTTTAGATAAAATTAGCTATTAATAGATGATATTGGATAAATTTAAATAATTGTAAAAAATATTTTACAATAATATAAGTTATACTTGATGAGGAAAAAAAGAGAAAATTATTCAAAATTATTTCAATTTGTTCAATTTTGTCATTAAAAATATTTTTTATTAATTTTATCTCTCATATATCTTAATTTGTTTAATTTGCTCCATTTGCTATCAGGCTTATGCATATCAATTGAATCATTGATAATGATTGATGAGGTATAATAATAAATAAATAAAAGATAAATTAAAATTATTTTTAAGATGACATCGGATAAATTACTCAAAACTATTTGAATAAATGGCAAAAAAATTGATAAAATATATTTTATAATTTTATAAGTTATACTTAACGAGGAGAAAAACAGAAAATTACTCAAAATTTATTAATACTAGATACAAATCATGGAAATCACTATCTGATCTAATTTGTCCTTCCATTGCTACGAGGAAGCCAACCAAATTCAAAATTCAACTTCACTCTCTATTTTTTGTATTGGAATTAACTTCACCTTCTGGTCTGATTAATGATGATTTTTTAAACAATAATTATAACAGAGAGTGAATGTCTATAAATAACAAAAGTTATTGTGATATTAAGAGGGAACGAAGAGAAAAGCATTGGAGGAAATTTTTTCGTTATTGAAATGACGGCGTCATGGCACATCCACCTGTTCAAGTGGTCTTTAAATTAAATTTCATAATTTATTGTAAAGTTTAATTTTGAAGGTTATGTAATTGAAGAGAACTTACTACTTTATGTATCTCATCTCTCGTGTTCTAACAAGATTTAAACTTGTGTGACTTTGGAACTGACCGAATATGAAAATGCTTTTATTTATATATTTTTTAGAAGACATTCTTCATATAAAATTTGGATTTTGATTTCCTCATTTCTTAGTTATCAATTTTTCTTTCATCACAACGAGATAAATATAAGACTTTTTCGAGTACTTTCTAACGATCAATTGAATATGTTAGTAATTAATTGATTTAATTAATTATTACTTTATAATTGATTAATTAATTTGATTAACTGATAATATTAAGACTCCATTTTGTGAAATAAATAAAATAATTTATAATTTATTGACTTGATCAATACATTATATGTTAGTCTTTATAAATATTTTATGTACTAATTTATTAAAAAAATAAGTTATAGTTTAATAAATTACCTTTAAGTAACTTATTACTTATAAGTTACTTTCTTTTCAATTTTTTTAAAATATATCATTATTTCTTTTGTTAATTTATAACTCAAGCCTTTTATAACATAAATTTGAATAATTTTTTAATAACGTATTTCTACCCCTTTCTTTTTCTAATATTTTTTATTTTTCCTATTATTTTATTCTTTTAATGATTTTTTTTAGCAAAATAAAAGGGAAGGAAAAAAGGGCATGCATTCTTTCATTTGAAGCTTATCCTTATAAATTTAGTATAAATAATTAATTAAAAAATAAGTAAATAAGTAAATAAATATATGATATTATAAATTATAATTAATTAAAATTTAGATAATCACATTCTTACACTTAATCCTTGACAAATGAAAATAAATAGGTAAATAAATATATAATGTCATAAAATATAATTAATTTAATTTTAATGTAATTATATCTTGATTTTAAACTATAAATATATAAAAAATATGTATATAAATAAATAGTAATGTCATAAAACACACCTAGTTATATTTTAAGTAATTATAATTCTATTACAAATAATGATAAAATAAAAATTATATAAGTAAATAAATATATGAGTTTATAAAATATAATTAATTAAATATTAAACATTATATTTTTATTTTTAACATCTTAATTGTCCTTAATATAATTTAATTTTTAGATAAATAAGAATTATTTTAATTTAGTTATCTATTTCTATTAATATATCTTTTTATATTATTTTACTAATTTTAGCTATTTTAACAACTAATTTTATAAAATATTTCTTATACAATCAATTAACTTATCAGTTATTAATTATATATTAACTTATTAATTACTTACATGAAATAGAGTCTAAATATTTAAATAAAGAAGTTTAGTAAAATTAAGTTATTTTATTATTAGTTGTTTATATGAAATATGGCAAATGAGGATATAAATATATTTTATGATTTATTTTAGTAAATTATATTACTTTTATAATATTTTTAAATTTATATATTTTCTATTAAATTAAAAATTCTTCCTAAAAGATACGTTATTATAATTTATTATTTAATAAATTATTCTTTGAAAAATAAATTATTATAATTTTTTGTTAAAATTTTTCTTTAAGAAATAAATAGCTATAATTATTTAATTTTCTTTTAAGAAATAAATATATTTAGATATTGGCCTCCACATTTGTGTTATTTTTCTTAAGTTTTTAACATACAGTTTATATATATATATATATATTATATATATATATATATATATATATATATATATATATATATATATATATATATATATATTATAATATAATGGTTATACTATTTTCATATATTATACTATTTATATCATAATTTTTAAATTTGGATTTGTCATTGAACCGAATAAGTCACTAGTTCAACAATTGGTTTACTAGTTAAATTGATTTTGAATTAAAAATATAAATTATATATATGATAACAAATATATATTAAAAAATATTAATTATATGTACACACAAATATATGTATACACTACTATTGAATTTTTATAATAACAAGTCATCATAAAATTAAAAAATAATACAATATAAGTTAATGATATAAACAAATAAGTAATAAAATGCAAGTGATATATCAATTCTTTATGTTATAAATATTAAAATAAATAACATAAATTTAATTGATTTGAAAATTTGAAAGTATTATACCTCAATTATTGTGAAATTATAAAATTTATGTTCTTTTACAAAAAATATAAAAAATTTGCAATGGGTTGATTCATCGATTCGCTTTACTAATTTTGACTTGTTTACACTGGTCTTGGCCAATTTACATCGGTTCTAATCAATTCATACTGATTTACATGTATTTCCAATCTAATACCTTTAACTAAATCTGTTCACTAGTTCAACTGTATGGTTGGTTTTTAAAATTACAACATATATATATATATATATATATATATATATATATATATATATATAATATATATATATATATATATATATATATATATATATATATATATATATGTATGTATATATCTCTTCTTCATTATCATATATTTTAAAGAAGAACATAACTTGATTAAAAGTAAATATTTTATAATGTGCTATACCTTAAATAACCTATTTTTATATCAGTGATATTTTAAAAGCAACAAATTGAAATTTTTTTGAATAACTACATATTATATATAAGTTAATCTTATTAATTTTTATTTTTAATGAGAAAAGTATTTAAATCCATTAATAATTAAATAATACATTTTTCAATATATTATAATATTTATTTTTTTAAGGTATGTTAATTTTATTATGTAAATTAAATTAATGAAAAGTTAAATATTATTCATTATTTATGGATGTCATGACCCAACCCCAATCGTGATTGGTGTGAAAATCTATTATCTAGTTTCTACCAGTGTAAACTTATTCACTCTAGATAATCTTGATTAATTAGCTAAGATATGTAGTGAAAAATAAAGGCAAAGTTTGAGAAGAAGAGACATTTTATTCATTAATAAACAAAGTTTACATAATATGAGAAAGTTAAGTTTGCTTATAATCTTCTTAAATTGAGAATAAATTAATCTAACTAACTTAAAAAGGTTTAATTTATAATATCCCTACCTGTTACCTATACAAATTAAGGTTTAAAAATAAAAATCTATCTAATAGATATTTGGTATTACCAAAACTATCTTGAAGGATCTTTCAATAAATTTAGCTCTAAGGAGGTGGTGATAGAGGCTCAACTTGTGTATTTACAAAATAAACATAGAAGATGGGTTTAAGGCTCAATGAGTAAATAATCTTGAGTAAACAAACATAATAACATAACAAACTTATTGATCGAACTACTCTTTTGTAAATTCCATTACATAAAACATCCAAAATTCATCAATTCAAACTCATATAGCAACAACATGCCTATCCATACCTATATTATTTCAATTACATCATATTGAAATAGCCAATCACATTAAAGTTCTAGTTTCATCACATAGTGCACAACTACTAATAATAGAATCAAATAAACTAATAATTAATAATACAATCGAATAAATCTTCTTGTGACTCTTAATTAACCCTATATCTTTACAAGCCTATCCTTATACCTTTTAGTTAACCTTATACCTTTATAAGTTGTTATAGGGGTCCAGTGTTTGATAGTCATATCATTTCCTATCATATTTCCTATATCACAAAGCACATTCTATTCTTTTCTTAAATCACATCTCAAGCCATAGTCATTATATTCTTCATAACAACATTGTGCCTTAATACATAGCCACATAGCTCATTTTATTCCATAATTAACATGACAAGTTTATTTACATCACACATCTTATAGCATAACACCTCGAATTCTTGCATCATGGTCATGAATTCATATAATTGACCTATAATTATTATATTCCATCTTCTCTTAATATTTAGAAAACCTTACATTCCATATTAAACCCTTATATATCATGATAATATGAAGTAAAATTAGATATAATCGATTATATGCTCAAATATGGAGCCCCCGTAAGTAACTCTAGGGATTATAATTGACTATATAATTGAGTATCAAGGTCCAAAGACAATTCTAAATGTCTAATTAGCTTGATGTGTGCTTCCTTCAAAAGCTTTTCAACTTTTTCCTTGATCTACTAGCTTTTCATTTAAATGGAAATCTAGATAATCAGGTACTAGACCAAAGTTAGCCTAGCATTTCAAGATACTCTTATATAAAGATGTCTTTGAATTCTTTTAGTAAAATAACAAGTTGGTCTCGATCTGCCATTGTAAGAATTGCATTGTTGAAGACTAATTAATCTTCACATTTCCCCTCCAAAATTCAATATTTCAAGTTCTTTATTAAAAGGTTTTTTAGTAATCATGTAATGCAAGAGATACTTCTTCTAATTCTTTTTTTATTGGTGGCAAGTCATTCTTTGTATCCTTCTATGGTTGAGAATTTGAGTGGTTTGTGTTTGGGTTTAATTATAGCTCTAGTTCAAGCTCTTCATCCTATTAAAAGTGATAACCCATTTTTCTATTCATGTTCTTAGTACAATGGGTAACTAAAGATTTTAGTTTTGGTTTCTTAATAGGTGACTTTGCTTTTTCAGTCTTAATAAGTGTGGGGGTTATTAGCTTCATCATAGTAGGATTTATCAGTTTGCTTATAGATGGATTATCTTTTTTGTGAAGGGCCTGAATGTTTTTATTGTAGCAATTTTCTTCTTTTTGTTCATACTTGTAATGATGGGCATGTTGTGAAGCATGGCAACCACATTTATCCCTAACTTGGATAGTTTATCAAAGTACATTGTATCTATAAAATAAGTCTCATTCTTATCGTATGGTATTTTAGTATTATAGAGCTCTATGTCTTTCCCTATGAAGTTTGCTTTAATGCATTAATTCAATATAGAAGGTACATAGTTATAAGCATATATCCATGCATAATCCAATAAGATGTGGTAACTTGGTGCTTTTTCAATAACGCAATTTATTAGCTATCTTGATAGACCCTAATCTAAGATTAAGATAGACATACCTAGTCATCTTTATAGGGTTCCCTTAAAGGTGTTCAAGATCATAAGTACCTTTTTTTTTTATGCAATTCTCTAAAAAATTAATTGCCTTAAATAGAGACATAGTGATAATGCTGGCCCTTGAACTATTATCTATCAAAGCTCGAGTGATCCTAGTTTCTTTAATTGCGGCCTTTGGATATAAAGGTCGATTGTGTCCTGCATAGGTAACTTATTTATCAGCCTTTCTAAATACAATAGCATTGTTATGTTCTTAAGTTGCTTTCTTTAAGTTGCCACTTATAGTGCCATAGTTAACATTTTGATCTTGTAAGAATGTTATGATTGCTAATAAGGCTAGGTACTTTCCCATTTCATTAAATTCAATAAGTTCAAAGAATTGACGGAATATGATTTGACCAAAGCTCTAATTAAGGAGTCATCAAAGGCTTTTATTAATTGTTGTTCTTCTATAGGATTTTCTATAGGTATTTTAATAATAGGGTTGGAAAGGTAAGCAATGGTGCTAACACATTAGTTAAGGAAAGGTTGTTAATTAACCTTATCCTCATTAAGCTAAGTGAGTTGTAACTCTTTTATCTTTAACTTGTTTTGAAAAATTGACCTCAAAGTATAGAAATTATACATTATATAGGAGATTAATGATAATGGTAAAAATGAGGAATAATTCTTTAAGCTTTAAGGTAGGGCCTTTTGGCTGTGGCTATTTTATATTTTCATTTTCTATCTATGCCTTCAGCATCATGTAGACCTTTTCTATAGATTAAAGGAAATAAAAGAGAAATCTCTTCTTTTAACCAATTATTTAGACTTAGAATTCTTGGATTGGTTATAACTTAATGGTAGGGCTTGGTTGTAATTTTATCCTTTCTCTAAAACAAAACTAGGTCTAAACATGGGCCTTTTCTTGCTAGGAGCTTCCATTGTCTTATAAGATTATGTTTATTTGGCTTATTATTTGAGGGAACTTGACACCCTTCTAACCTAAGTGATCAAATCATGAAAATTTAAACATCTTAATGATAGACGTATGGAGTGATAGGGTTTTCTATATTTGCAATGTAACTTTAGACTAAAGTAGACTTAGAGGCTTTTTCTTAACTGCTATAAGCCTAGTCATTATATGATATTGCATGACATTATTTAGATTATTTTCTCTTATTTTATACTTCTTAATGTGTAATATATGCTTAATTTTTATATAATTGAACTTGTTATATGATTAGTGTTGATTTTCTAATTTTTTAAAATTATTTGGCTAACGCATGATTTTTACACTATTTTAGAGTTTTAGCTATAACTTAAGTTTCATACATCAAAATTAAGTAATCTTTACATTGCTGGAAGGCTAAGAGGAGCCTTTAAAACTTCTATTGTTTAGCTAAAATTGAGTTTAGACATTTTCAAGGTCAAATTTGGTTATAAAATTGATGCTTTATTTTGATTTAAGCTAAACTAATCACTATTTTTGGGCTATATTTGATGTTTCAACAGTCTAATTAAGGAAAAACTAGTGTCTAAAGTTAGGTAGGACTTGACCTAGCAAGTTTCATGTTTAGGCTTTAAAGACACTATGTCATTTTGGTGGTTAAAGTTGAGTTGCAAGCTGAGTTACAAATTTTTACTATAGTAAACATTGTTAGTAAGTTAAATTGTAAATTAGGCTATGAGCTTCAAAATTAAGAGGTATATTTATTTTTCCTATTAGGTTTTGTCACTTAGGGAAATTAGATTTAAGATGATTTGTGCCTCTAAAAGCATGTATTTTTCTAGATAGCAAACATTTTTCTCCTTGTTTTGTCTAGAAATCACCATGAGTGATTGATTCTTCTTATTGGTTCAAGGGATTAACACTTTAATATTAGTTTGAATTTTAAGACTTTGATTTAATTCATATTATTCTTAAATTATCTCTCTCTTATTTCTCTATTCTATTCTTGTTTTATGATTATTTTGGATGATTAGCTAATTAGCTTTTTTATTTACTTACTCTTTATAATCTAGTACTATATGATTGATTGCAATAAATTCTTGTGTATAGGTTAGTTATTTTTTTATCATAACCAGTAGCAATGAGTTGTTTAATTTTCACATATAAAATTATAATTACTTAGGAGAATTTGAGGATAAATTAGTAGTTTCTTATGTGTAAGATTATTGATTTAGTATTAACTATCTATGAATTGATTACTTTTGCTAGTTGATTAAGGATTGGTATTAATCATAAGTTAATTAATATTAGGTGATTAATTTACAATATTAATTAGGGTTATTATTGGGCACTTAGGTAATTTGTAGCTAAGTAATTGAATCAAGAGAAATCTTGTTGATGTTAATGAAAAATCTATAACTAGAGTGTGAAATTCCTTGAATTGAGCTTTTATATTTTATTTTACTTTAATTTTATTTTTATTGTTTCATTTAAATTATTTTTGAAAACTTATTTTTTCAATTTATTTTCATTAATTGACTTTTATTCCTTTAGGCTTGATTTGGACTCAACCTATCTATATATTAAAGTAAGTTCAATATTAATTTTTGATATAAAATGATACATATAAAATTTTTTATACCATTATTAGGGAATAGACTAGGCAATTTGAGATTATTTTCCTTTCTTCTTCACTTTCTTCTATTCTATTTTTAGTATTTTACAAGTATGATAATGGTATTGGGTAACAAAATTGGTTATAGAATTTTGAAATGACATTTTTTAGTCCAAAATGTCTTTGGATTTGTGGCACTCTATATTGGAAATAAGTCTAGATTCATTGAACTTTATATTTAGAGAATATCTTCAGATTTGTTGCACATGGATGAGCAGTATTTTAGCTCTATTTGTTTCTTCTACTTAAGCTCTTTGGGCCAGAATTGCATTTATATAGGCTCCAATTGTTTCTTGTATTCTTTTGAGCCTTCCTCTTGTTATTGGGTCTTCACTTACAATCAAGTCCTTCTCTACTTGAGCTTGATTATGCAAAGTATTGAACTGGTTTATATCAACAGGGGGTGATAGGGAATTCAACAGGGGGTGGCCCGATCACTTAATGATAGGTGATAGGGAATTTAATGGAGAACCTATCCCTTATTTTGTAACCTATTATGAGGCAATATTCTTTAATAAATTCAAAACCAAGAACCTTAGCATTTAACATGGAAAGAAGAACATACCTCTGTGATAAAACATCAACAATAATATTCTTATGATTAGGAATTCAAAAAAAATAAGGAATTTCTCTATTTTCATTAACAGAACCTATCCCTTATTTTGTAACCTATTTTGATTATCTATTTTTAAGTGCTTGGTTGAAGCCGAGAAATTGACATTATTGAATCACTCACAAGGATTTAGGTTGCATAAGAGCTCAGAAAAGTATTGAGGGATTGAAAGTTAGTAAGATTATCAAGAGAGGAGTGAAAACACCTAATTGAGAGAATTTGTGAGATCAAATATTCTATTTTTTTTCACTAACATGGTAGGAAATCAAGAAGATATTCCATAAGTAGGATTAGCCCTTATCCAAATACAAGCATTAGTGAGCTATCTCAAAAAGTTATTTGATAGAAAGTTAGAAGGATTTCATGACCGGTTGGAATAAATGGAGAATCAAGTTGTCACATAACAGAACCTTCAAAATAACTGAAAGCAAGGTGAACAATCTCATGGAGATGCGGAGAGCCGGGATAAAGAGGATGAATTTAATTATTACCAACTAAGAAGGAGGAGGCCTAATCAAGAAAAACCAAGGAGGCATAGAAACAGAGAAGATGACATTGGAGGAATCAAAATTAAAGTTCCTTCATTTCAAGGCAAATATAATCCAAAGGTATATTTGGAGTGGGAGATGCTAGTTGAACATATTTTCTCATGCCATAACTATTTCAAAAGGAAAAAGGTAAAACTTGCAACTCTTGAATTTATTGATTTTGCACTCGTTTGATGGGATCAGATGTAAAAAGAGAAAGTGTGATGTAAAGAATGCCCAATTACCACATGGGAGGAGATGGAGACAATCATGAGGAGGTAGTTCATTTCATCTTACTACCATAAAGAGCTTTACAACAAGTTACAGCACGTTACACAAGGATCAAGGAGTGTAGAAAAAAATAGAATATTTGATCTCATAAATTCTCTTGATTAAGTATTTTCACTCCTCTCTTGATAATCTCACTAGGTCTCAATCCTTCAATACCTTCGTAAGCTCTTACGCAACTAAAATCCTTGTGAGTGATTCAATAATGCCAATTTCTCAACTTCAACTAAGCACTTGAAAGTAGATGGTCAAAATAGGTCATAAAATAAATGATAGGTTTCTGTCGATGAAAATTGAGAAATTCCTTATTTATACAAAATAATGTTTATCCTAACTATACAATTTAGAAAATCTGAAATTTCAAATTATAATAAACTGAATAGTCATGTCTTCTCCTTTTTTTTATATAACTTATTTTTTTCATGTTTTTGTTCTCTTTTTTAAAATTTTTTTCATGATTTTTTTTACTTTTTCTTTTTTTTTCTTCAATTTTTTTACACAAATTTTTTCTCTTTTATTTTTTTGATACTTTTTTTTAATATATTGTAGAACAAAAGAATAAAATTAAATGTCTACCATGTCAACTAGTGGCTTGGATACCAAAAGATAGGGAATTCAAGGGGGTTAGCCCAATTTTCACGATATAGGCAAATAAAGTAAATCAAAATAAATCTAAAAAGAATGATATGATCGCCATACTCTATAATGGAAGAAGGGGAATTGGGAGTGATTTGGGTAGTTTAATGACTTGACGAATGCATATAGCTAACTAATGCTATAAGAAACGCAACCTGTTACTTAGGTTACTTGTCCAACCAGGAATACAAATTGATCAATTCACACAACAATGCATTTAGGTTGAAGTACAAATTGGGTGCTTTTATAAATTTGAATCACCAATCTTATAAAGGAAGATTAACAAAGCAAGGTTTTACAAGAGCAAAAAAAAAAAAAAATTCTCACACTTAAAAGAAAAAACACTTAATTTCATATTGTGTTCATGTTTTATTGAATTCTGAATTATATAGATTCTTATTTATACTACTCTTAGGAAAATACAAATAATAAATGTTATACTTAGGAAAATACGAAGCTTTAACTATCATTAAATTAAAAATAAAAATTATTTGTAGATTTTCCTTATTTATTACACTGTCAATTAGGAAAATGTCTTCTAATTTGTTGCAGTCTATATTAGAAATATGTCTAAATTCATTACACTCCATATTAGGAAAACAAGTCTAGATTCATTACATTCTATATTTGGAAGATATCTCTACTTTTGTTGTGCTCCATATTAGGAAAATATGTCCAAATTTATTACACTCCGTATTCAGAAAATATCTCCTAATTTGTTACTCTCCATATTGAGAAGATGTGTTCAGATTCGTTACATTCCAAATATCTTCAGATTTCTTAAGCTTGGATAAGCAGCACTTTAACTCTATTTGTTTCTTCTACTTGGGCCTATTAAATCAAGAATACATTCACATTGGCTCCAATTACTTCTTGTATCCTTTTGAGCCTTTCCTTTATCATTGGGCTTTTACTTAAAGTCAAGTATTTCTCTACTTAGGCTTGATCATGCAGAGTGTTAGATAGGATTATATCGACTTGGGCTGGATCATGCAATATGTTGGTTAGGTTCATATCATCCTCTTCCTTTTAAAAAGGAGTCATCCTCGACTCTTCAAGATCTACATCAAAATAAGGAAAGAAATAAAAAAAACATTAAAGGTAGTACTAACTCTATACTTACTAAGTAATTCAAGCTTGTAAGCATTATTATTAATTCTCTTAAGGACTCGAAAAGGTCCATCTCCACTAGGCATCAGTTAAGATTTTCTTTTCTTAGGAAATCTCTCTTTTCTTAGATGCAACCAAACTAAGTATCCAAGCTTAAAAATTATTTGCTTGCTTCCTTTATTGGCATGATTCATATATTGTTAAGTTATCCTTTCAATGTTATGACGTTGTTCCTTTTCATGGATATGTTTAACAAACTTAGCACATTTCTTATCATCCATGTTGGCTCTTTCCTCAATCTTTTCATTAGTTTGGGGATGACATATTATTAAATATAGTAACTTTGTTCCAAGCTTGCTCCATAAGGTCTTCCAAAAATAGTTTAGGAATTTAGCATTCCGATTAAATACATTGGTTCTCAGCATCTCATGTAGCCTTACATCTTCTTTAAAGAACAAATTAGCAATGTTAGAAGCATTATTAACTTTATGACATGGGATGAAGTGTGCCATTTTGGAAAACTATCCATAACATCAAAGATAATTCCTTTTCCCCTTGTAAATCTAAGCAATCCCAAAATAAAATTCATAGAAATATCTTTCCAAGGTATATTTGGAATAGGGAGAGGAGTGTACAATCCATTGGGATTTAATTTAGATTTTTCTTTATAACATACAATGCATTTTTCCATAAACTTCTCAACATCACTATGCATCTTAGGCCAATAAAAATGTTCCTTTAGAACAATAAATATTTTTGCAATGCCAAAATGTCCTATAAGACTTCTAGAATGCGTTTCTTTTAACAATGTCACATGCAATGAATAATCTAGGATGCAAAATTTTTTAATGTGAAATAAGAAGCTATCTTGCAAGAAAAATTTATTCCAACTAACATCTAGTTTAGAATGACTAAAGGCCTCACTAAAATCAACAACATTAGCATACAAATCTTTAATAAATTCCAAACTAAGAATCTTAACATCTAACATGGAAAGAAAAACATACTTCTATGATAAAGCATCAACAATAATATTTTCTTTACCTTTTTTATGTTCAATTACATAGGGAAACAATTCACTAAATTCAATCTATTTAGAATGCCCACAGTTCAACTTGCTTTAGCTTTATATATGCTTGAGAGCCTTATATTCTTGTAAAATGGACAAAATAATACTAGGCAACATAGAAGTTAAGTCATTAGTGTTCAACATAGCCTCTTTGTACACAAGTATTAGGAGGTTTTGTTGAGAAAATAAAGTTTATTTAATCTCACTCTTTTAACTACTAGCAAGCTCTTCTCTACTTTGTCTTCATTTTCTCCTTTTTCTCTCAATTTTTCTTTTCTTTCTTTCTTCTTTCTTACTTGGCTCTCTTTTTTTAACTTTTTCTCACTTTTATTTTCACTTTCCTCCTTTTGATTTTCTTTCTTACTTTTGCTCTCTTTTTTCTTTTCTCTCTTAATTTGATCTTCTAATATTTGCTTTGGTGACATAGGAAGGAGGGTTATAGGTTTCTCCTTGAAGTACAAAAGAATAACGATTTAAAAACTTATCATGTGTGACTCTCCTATCATATTGCCAAGGTCTACCTAATAAGAGATGACATGCTCTCATGGGTACAATATCACATAAAACTTCATCTTTATATTTACTAATAGAAAATAAAACTTTCACTTGTTTTGTCACCTTCATTTCACCACACTCATTAAGCCATTGAAGCTTGTAGGGATGGTTATGTTTGAGTGTAGGTAAGTTCAGCTTCTCTACTAATTTAACACTTGCTACATTGCTGCAACTTCCACCATTAATAATTACGCTACATACCTTATCTTAAATTAGATAATGTGTGTGGAACAAGTTCTCTCTTTGATTGTTCTCTTCCTCTATTGTTTGAATGTTTAGTGCTCTTCTAGTTACTAGGAGTTCTCCTTCTTCTACACTTTTTGCATCATCATTAGATAGCTCCTCTTCCTTTTCAGTGATTTCTTCTTCCATCTTCTAATCACCATGGTGGTTGATGATCATTGTGTGTTTGTTAGGGCACTCATTTGAAATATGTCCTCTCCCTTGGCACTTAAAGTACTTTATGTCACGGTTTCTTGTTGGGTTAAGTTCTAGTTGGTCTTTCCTAAGTTCTAGTTTTTTAGCTTTCTTTGAATTGGCCTCCTTAGAATTTGAAGTAGAAGGAGTGTCTTTTTTTGAATTGTTCGTCCATAAGTTAAAGGAATTTGAATTTGAGTTTGATTTTTTTACATTATTTTTTTTTTTAAGTTGTTGTTCAACCTTGATGGGTTAATGTACCATCTCTTTGAAGTTCTATATGGTGATACATCTCCACATAGTATCAGCTATGTCATAATTCAATCCATGTAAGAAATGAGCCATTCTTACCTCTCAATCCTTCACTATGTTAGCTCTAATCATTACAATCTCCATTTCTTTATGGTATTCATCTACACTTCCTTGATCCTTTTATGACGCATTGCAACTTATTGTGAAGCTTTCTGTGGTAGTAAGATGGAATGATCCACTTTCTCATGATTGTCTTCATCTCCTTCCATGTGGTAATTAAGCATTCTCCATATCACACTTTTTTTTTTTGCATCTGATCCCACCATATGACAAAAGCCTTTAGTGATAGGGAATTCAATAGGGGTGGCCCGATCTTCACAGCATAAGCAGATAAAGTAAATCAAAACAAATTTAAAAGAAGGATATGAGTGCACCACACTCCAAAATTGAGGAAGTGAATTAGAACTGATAAGCTATGGATTTGGGGTAGTTCAATGACTTGACGAATGCTAAACAGCCTAACCAATGCTATAAGGAATATGACCTACTACTTAGACCACTTGTTTAACTATGAACACGAATTGACCAATCTACACAACAATGCACTTGGGTTGAAGGATAAATTGGGAGCTTTTATGAATTTGAATCACTAATCTTATAAGGAAAGATTGACAAAGCAAGGTTTTCATAAAAGTAAAAGAAGATAAATTTCTCACTACTTTTGGAGAAGAAACAGTTCAATTTCGTATTGTATTCATGAACTATTGAATTCTGAGTTACATTACCTCCTATTTATACTAGTCTTAGGAAAATACAAATAGTAAGTACCATAGTTAGAAAAATACAAAGCTTTGACTATCATTAAATTAAAAAAAAAAAATTATCCTCAGGTTTTCCTTATTTATTACACTTCTAATTAGGAAAATATCTCTGGATTTACTACACATTATATTGGAAATATGTCTAGATTCATTGAACTCTATATTTGAAGACTATTTTTAAATTTATTACGCTCTATATTAGGGAAATATATTTACATTCATTGCACTTTGTAATAGGAAATTATCTCTTAATTTGTAATGTTCTATATTGGAAAAATGTATTTAGATTCATTGCACTTCAAATATCTTTAAATTTCTTGGGCTTGGATGAGAAGCATTTCAACTCTATTTATTTCTTTTTCTTAGGCTCCTTGGGCTAGAATTGCATTTACATGGGCTCCAATTGCTTCTTGTATTTTTTTAGCCTTTCTCTTATCATTGGGCTTTCATTTAGAGTTAAGTCCTTCTCTACTTAAGCTTGATCATGCAAAGTACTGGACTTGTTCATATCAAATATAAGATTAGAAAAATCCATTCAATTTTTTGTAACAAAGTTTTATAATGAATCTTGAAGTAAAAGTAAAAGTAAAGAGAAGAAGAAAAATATGAATTAAAAATCTTCAAAAAATTTTATGAAAGAATAAAAAAAGAAAAAATATGAAATGATGCTTTAAAAGAAATCTTGAGATCAAATAGTTACTTGTGCATGATTCTAAAGATAATTATATGAGACTAAAAAAGCTCATTCAACTTTTCATAGCAAAGTAGTAAGAAATCTAGAAACAAAATGAAAAAAGAACAAGAAAAAGATAAACTTGAGAATCTCTAAACAAATTTCATGAAAGAAGAAAAAATGGAAAAATATGAGATTATACTTCAAAATAAAAAAAATTAAGAAAAGGTAAGGAGGAAAAAGAAGAAAGCAATAAAAAATTTGGAATGATTAAGCAGTAAGAAATAAAATATATAGAATGTGATATCATAAGGAGAAATTTAAATAAGGAAACAAATTACCACTCTATTAATTTAAATTAGTAATTAATTTTGAATTTGAATTAAAAGATAATTTTCATGATTTCATCAGATAACTTTTTCTAATATCAATAATTAATTTTGAATTTAGATATTAGCTTGAAACATGTCTTTTTTCAAGATAATCTATTAGTTCAAAATTCAAAATTAAATTATTTTTATGTAAGATGATGCTAGAGATTCAAATTCAAATTTTTATTAAAAATTAATTTAATATTGAAAAGATAAATAAAATGGGTAATCAATGGGTTTACATTTACTATGAATTGTTGGTGGCTAATAAATGTAAGGAAAATATTTTTTTATTTCATAATTTATCTTTCAGGTCGAAAAGAAATGATAAATTAACATTTTATTGTAAAGAAATAATAAAATGACACGTTGTGAATTATAAAAAGAATCACATATCATGATAAAATATAAGAAATATCACAACTAATATATAATATTAACTTTTAGACCTGTGCACTTACACATGTCTTTATTTTTTTTCTAAGATAAGAATATTAAATATATAAAAAAAGTTATAAAAATATTAAATATAATTTATTATATTTATTTTTAATTATTATATATTTAAATTTAAAATTAAAAATTTTTTAAATGTGATATAAGAGTTAAAATATATGATATATAATAAAATAATTCAATAAAATTAGATATGTTACTTTTCAAAAAAATATATAATAAAAAGTTTTATATTATATTGATACTATATAGTGATATTAGTGTTTAATTTATAAACATATAAATATAATTTGAAGGGCTTTTTGAGGAACTTTTTAAGAAATTGAAATAATTTGATATTTATGAATTCTAATGATAAATAAAAAGTAATTTAAATTCAAATTTTTATTAGAAATTAATTTAATAATGAAAGATAAATAGAGAAGAAATAAAAAATTGATATGTGGTGAATTATAAGAATAACTCTTATCATGAAAAGAAATTTCACAATTAATATATAATATATATAGATATAGATAGGGATTAGGCTTGATTGATTTTAAATATTATTGAATTATCGTAAAATGTGGCATGCAATGGCCTATTTATATATAGCCATTGGCGAGGACAACAGGCAAATTTCGTTGTTCTAGAAATTACATGATTCCTTTCCCTAACAAAAACTTGAAGAGTTATGACATTTTAGTTAAATAAATTTTCAATCTATTTTGTTAATAAAAATTAGTTTACTTTATTTTAATTTACTCAAGTGTCTCATAAAATTAAAAGTGTCAAAATGAGTTAGATTTAATAGGTTAGCTTAACATTGATATAATTTTGCTTAATTTAGGATTAAAATTAGTATAAAAATAATAACAATGACCCAACTTGATAACAGATTAAGATTAAGACTCGCTAACTAAATTTAATAAAGGATTAAGACTGATAAATATTAATTCGTTGGGTTATTAGATTAATCTATTAGTCTGGTAATAGTAGTAAATAATAAATGATTAATTCATTGTTGTATATTTATATATATTAAAATGATTTTAGTATGTTAAAATTATGTTTTAATATGTAATATTAAATAATTTTTATATTAAAATCAATAAATTTATATATTTAATATTGTCAACATATATTATTAAGTTTATCAAAATAAATAATTACATCAAAATTTAAATTAGTAATTCTTTATTGAAGTTTTAAATTATTTAAAATATTTTATAGTAAAAATAAAATATATCATATTATATTTATATTGCTCAATGATATTAATTTCTCACTTATAAATAATAAGATTAAATATAAAAAATATATATAATAGAGCAAATAAGAATAGCGGCAATATATAAACTATAAAATAATTAGAGTTAAAAATAAAATATCAAATTAATTAATAAAAGATAGACATAAGAGTTTACAATACTTAAAGAATTGTGATTATTAAAAATTAATAATTACAAATATTAATATTTCAATAAAAATATTATAATATTAATTATAAATCAATTAAGTATACTAGTAACAAATACTAATTATTTCTATTATTTTCTACAAGGCACTAATTGAATTTCATAATTTTAAATTTATTTATTGTAATATTTTATTTTTTTATTATGCATATATTCATACACGTAACCCATAAACATATAACATAGAATCGGCCTTTTGCTCAATTATTTTATCCTTAATGATAACCATTATTTTACATTTAAAATTTAATTTTGAATCTTATTTTCAATGTATATAGTATTATTATTATAAAATATAATTTTTACAAGTTGTTGCAATATTTTATTTGACTTTATTAAAATTTTTCTAAAAAATATAATATTATTTTTATTAAATTTTGAAATTTCATAATTCTTAAAAATATCTTTTTGGAAAAATTAACTAGTCACAAAATTAAACTTTTAGTATTAGAAGAATATTTCTAATCTTAATGTAATATTTAAAATTTCAATAATACTATTTTTTATATTTTGAAAAGTAAAAAAATATTTTTAAAATTTTAAGGAGGGCAATAATGTAATTTTAGTATTTTATCTTACTCTAAAATAATTTTCTAATGCCACATCGTACATGTGTGATGCTCATCTTGGTACTTCGTTAACATGGGTTCCAAACGGACTAAACCCCACCTGGCCTCAAAGGCACAATAGCATTTCCCAGTATAAAACAATAAAAGAAGGCAAAACTAAAGAAAAATTGAAAAGAGGCAAAGAACAATTGTTTTCTGCTAATCAGTTGTTGCTCAATAGTTGATTGCCTAATTTAAAATTTTTTTATTAATATTTTAGACCACTATAAATATTCATCTCAATCAAACTAAATTTATACAATAAATATTCATTCATTCTTTCTTCAAACTCATTTTCATAATTTTCACAATTGTAATATATTTTCATTTTTCTACAATTGTTGAAAATTAGAGGTAGAGGTGGTTTATAAAGTTTTAAAGCATTGAAAGTTTCACTTTAAAGAAAAATATTGATGACACTCAACTCTTTCTAATCTTTATTAATATTTTCATATTTTTATTAAGTTTTATATATTTTAATTTTCACAGTAATTTAGTTAATTCAATAGTTGTTATTTTTATTAAATTTAATATTAATAATCTCATTTTCATATTACTACTAAATTTTAATTATGGATTTCAATGATCCCAATAACATGTAAAATTATTTTGATAATAAATTTTTTTAGAAAATATAGCTACTAATTTTACAAGTACTATTTCAAACACATCCGAATTTACATAATCTCCTTTTCCTTCTCAACATCCATCTTCTTCATAATGTACTTGTAGTCCTAAGAATGTAAATGCTCTTACATCCTCATCCAATTTAGCAAAAAGATTGAAAATTTCTAAAATATAGAATCAATTTGATCTAAAAAACGTGGATGGTGTAGTTAAAATATTTTGCAAATAATGTTAAAAAAATTATAATTATGTTAGTTATAGTAATACTACTACAATGAGATGTTGTTATTCTTCTAAACATATGGATGTTATAAATATTCCAAGTGAAATTTCTAATATGCTTAGTCAAGATATTTTGAGTATGAATTGTGTAAATAGATTTGTCATGCTGAAATACTTTTTAGTATAACTAGTTCTCCAAAATTAAATATCTTTCTTCAATACTTTAATCCTCAATGACATAGTATGAGTAGGAATACTAATATAAATAAATTGAATAAAATTTTTGAAGAACAAAAAATAATTTTAACGATTTTTTTTTAAAATTTTAAAGATAGAATTACACTTATATCCGATATTTGGATATCACCATATCGAATGGGCTATGTTTGTATAATTGCCCATTATGGTGATGATAATTTTATTTTACATAAAAAATTACCTATTTTAAACTAATTCCACTACCACATGATGCATCTACTATTATTTTTTTTATAATAAATACTTATAGTGAGTACATAATATTAGATAAAATATTTTCAATCATCTTTGATAATATATCTACTAATACTAGTGTTATTAGAATTTTAATTCTAACTTTAAATTCTATTCTTGAAACTTAATTTTTTCATCTTAGATGTACATGCAATATTTTAAATTTGATTATTTAAGATGTATTAAAAGTTATTTTTATACTTATACAAAATTTTAGAAGTATAGTTTCATATATCAAATCATCACACGTTACAAAGTATGATTAGAGATAATTATGTATCCAAATATCTAAGAAACCTAGGATACCTCGATAAGATGTTTGTGCATAATGGAATTCTACTTTTAAAATGTTAGTGTTTTGCTTAAAGTACAAAGATATCATGGATACTTTTTGTTCAACAAATTAGGTTAATCATCATCTTGAAAATATTAACCTTGAAAATATTGAATGGGAAATGGCACAAATTTGCTTATAATTTTTACAAACATTTTATATAACAACTAATCTTTTATTTGGTTCTTATTATTGAATATCTCACTCAATACTTAGTATTTTGCTTAATTATAGTACTGTATTTTTGAAATTTGGAAGTATTAATGAGTTTGAAAATTATTAATTAATATTTAATAAAATGGGATAAATACTTTAGAAATATTTCTCATTTATATATTATAGCTACAATTATAAATCCTAGAGTTAAATAAGAAAGAGTGAAAATTTTATTAAAAATGTACCATGAAAATATACAATATGAATTTGACTTAGAGTTTTACATAAATAATATAAGTAATTTATTATTAGAAATGTATCAACTGTATAATAGTAAATTTAGTTCTTTGCATTCATGCATGAGTTCTTCATTTTCTTCAAGAACAATTATTTTATATTGTGAAAAATATGATAACTTCTTAGATTTAATTGATGATATTCCTTCAATCAATAATGAATTAAGTTCTCACTTATTTACACCTATTACAGCTAAGATGCCAAAATTTATCATTTTAGGATAGTGAAAAGTACAAAAGACACAATATTCTATACTTTCTCTTATGGCACGTGATATACTAACCTCTTCAATATCTTCAGTAGCATTAGAAAGTGCATTTTCTCTTAGTGAATGAATTTTGAATGACTAGCATTTATCTATGAAATATAAAATTTAGAGATGACTATTTGTTTAAAGGATTGGTTTGATGCAAAAAATAAATAACAAAACAATTTATAAGAAGATGGATCATCATCAAGTAAAGAAGATAATTAAAAATAGTAATATATTTATATGTTATAATTTAGTTAGTAAAATATTTGTTCCCATTTTATTTAATAATAAAATTTTTTTAGACTAGGTCTTGTAATTTTTACCTTTCTTAATGAAAGTTTTCCACATTAAAAATTGTTA
Organism: Sindora glabra; assembly: GCA_020226215.1. Classification (NCBI taxonomy): domain Eukaryota; kingdom Viridiplantae; phylum Streptophyta; class Magnoliopsida; order Fabales; family Fabaceae; genus Sindora; species Sindora glabra. The sequence goes on from JAIUCU010000141.1 coordinate 49,780, forward strand.
TATCTTAATTTATTTCTTCATTATTTTTAGTTCTATTAAACAATAATAACAATAATAATTTAGAAGTGATAATAAAATATAATTACATTTTATAACAATCACACTAATAATAACAACAACAATAATATATAATAATAATCACAAGAAGGGATTTTAATCTAAAATTTAATGTTTCTCACCACTAATTAATCATCTAAGATTTTTAACACGTGTATTTTGGTTAAATATTTTATTATACCTTAATTTTAAACTTAAATTATTTAAATTAAATGTATTTTTATAAATAATTATTTATATGTGGTCAAATTATTTTTAGTTAATATTTTCTTTCATATATTAAACTTGATGAGATTTTAATTAAAATTTTAATATATTGAAAAGTTACTAATATATTTTAAGAAATTAGGAACAAAACTACATTAATATTTAAAAATTTTCTTACTTTTTTTAAAGAATTCATATTTAATATGTTTAAAATTTAGAAAAATATATAATTTTTATTTCAATTGTCTTAACAAATTTATTCTAATTTCATCATTTTACTAAAATTTTGAGTTATAGTCATAATAATAATAATAATAATAATATATTTTAATTAATTAATAATATAAAATTAATAACAAACAAACAACTGATATAATAATAATAATAATAATATGTAATGGATTATAAAATTTTCCTAGACACGCCTTGTAAATATCAACCTAAGTTTGGAATTGGTCTTATATGAATCATATCTAGTGAAAAAGTAATTAAACTTGAGATTTGCTCAATATACAATTTTTACCCTTAGGTGGCATTTGGTTCATACAATCTTACATTCTTAGGAAAGTGTACATTCCTGAGAATGTAATCCCTAAAAATTTAATTAATAGGAATGTAACATTCCCATATTTGGTTCATTATAATTTTTTTTTAAATATTTTAATATCACATTCATATTCCATGGGAATATGAGATACCCACCTTATTTTATAGGAATATTTTAGACGAATGTTGGATGATTTTTTTTTTGAAAATGTGACATTCTTAGATATTTTTTTTCAAACCTTGAACTATATATGAGAATATAATATTCCCTTAAAACATTTCTAGGAATGTTAAAAATATTTTGCAAATCAAACGCCACCTTAGGGTTAGCTTGATAAGGTTGAGTTAGCCTATTTTAAGAGATTTACATAAAATCTTAATTATATTAAAAGTGATAATGTTGGAAATTTACGAGGCTGGTTTTGTATTTACTTACTTTTAAACAAAAGGGTCACTAGATTTTGGTCTCAACTAATTTTTCATAGATATAAGCATCCGCACAAATAATATGTTGAGTTTTTAATTGATAATAAAAGTATACAAGAACTAATATTTTCCCACGTTAATTTGTAATTGTATATTAATTTCTTTATACATAGAATCGTCATGAGTAAAAATTATAAAATAAATATCATACTTATGAATGAACAAAATTTAAATCAAGAGAAGACAAAGGAAGAATATATGACACATGATTTTTGTCTCGGCACCCCTTCTTATGAATTATGATGAAAAACAAAAGATTCATCATTGATTGATAATCGAAAATGAATCTAATAAAAAAGGCTTTGTACGTAGAACGCTATATTAGTAAGATTAAATGATATTTTTTTATAATAAATTGAGGCTCTAATCTTGGATTGGCATAAATTTGAACAATAATCTCAATCGAGTATATTTTATGACTCACAAACTATTAATTTTATTCAAAAAATTGAGTTTAAATTCATAAAATTTGTTAGAAATTACTGCTGCAGGTTATTAAGGTTTTTCCAATTTTCGCAAGTTTATGAGTGTAAAAAGAGTGATTGAACTGACATGTGATGTAAACTAGCTGAATCTTCGTGCCTTGGATGAAAATCTAACCGCTTAAATACCCCTCCCCCCCCAAAAAAAAAAGAAAAGAAAAAACTAACCTTCTAAAATAGATGGAATCCTCCATATTAATGTAAAATAAATACTTTTCTATGATACAAATATATATACAATATATCAAATTAAAAGGAAAAACTGCATTTTACCCTATTCAACTATGGGGTTGTCAAATTTTACCTCCTTCAACTATGAAAACTTAGATTTTACCCCTTCAACTTTATAAAACTTGAATTTTACCCCCACTATTACTAATTTAATAACTATAATACTTAGCGATAGTTTTATAAAACTTACTAGCAGTTAGAAACCAACGCTGTTATTTTAGCGGTGGTTTATAACCGCCGGTAAGTAAAAAAAATTTTAAAAATTAGTGAAAATAGTAGCGATTTTTAACTACTGCTATCATATTTCACTTAATGATAGTTTTTCTAATAGATTTTGTTAAGTTAGTAATAGTGGAAGTAAAATTCAAGTTTTACAAAGTTTAAGAGGGATAAAATCTAAGTTTTCATAATTGAATGAGGTAAAATGTAGCTTTTCTAAATTAAAATTAATCTCTCCTTCTTAAAAAAAGTAGAATAAAAAATTAATATAAAAATAAATGTTAAACAACATGATTGTAATATAAGGATTAGGATTATATGCTGTAAAGTATAGCAAATTAAAATTTTAGAAGTTAATTTTAGTGTGATTTTGACCAAAGTAAAAATAGTAATTCTCATAATATTATTGATATCATATATTTGAGAGTTGGAAGGGAAATGGAGAGAAAGACAATGAGAAATAATGGAGGGAAAGGAAAGAAAGGAGAATGGAGGGTTAAGTTATGATTTGCTATGTTCCCTTTTTTTGGATGCATAAAATTATACAAGAAAATATAATTAGGAATTAAATCAAAATATATAACTAATTAGTATTCATTTTACAATTTTAACCTTCCTTAAAAGTTAATTTATTAATATTTTTTACAATTAATTTTTTTTCCAAAAAATATCTCTTTCCAAATTTTTTTGTAAGAAATTTCTCTTTCTAAAAGAAATTTCTGTTTGAAAAATGATTTGGTAAGTCAACATAAAATAATGCTATAATTCTTGATTTAAATGTTTATGAAAAATTATGGTAGGTCGACTTAGGCTTTGTTTGTTTTGTTAAAAGATATTTTCAAAAGGAAAATCTCATTTTTTTGTGTAAAAATAAAAAGAGTGATATATCACTATATACCTTATGATTGAAAAAATGATAAGTAGAGTTATGGTTGTAAAGCAAAATAACTTCTTTAAAAGAAAAGGAAATTATCTTTGACTAAGCAATTTATATTTAACATTGAACAAATTAAATATATTTATTATCTTATTATTTTATAACTATATCCTTATAGAAAATAGTCTTCCTCCAAAACAAACAAAGTTAATAATGATGTAACTCATATTCATCTTAAAGTTAATATGAATGGATGAAAATAAAGATAAATGTGTGTGAATAAATAAATATAAATTACAATTATCAAGTTTAATTATTATTAATAACAAAAAAAAGATGATTTTATATTTTTATTAAAAAAATTTCACAATTATATTATGTATTTTCACAAGTTTGGCACCTTTAAAAATGTAGTAATTTATTCTTATTTAAATTTAAATAATAATTAAATGTTAGGATTGTAAGTATAGATAGAAATTAAAAAATAAAATAGGATAAAAATTGTAAATTAAGCAAATAACTTTCCAAAGAATACAAAATATTGGAGAGTGGAAAGCTTTGAAAGATTAACCATATAGTCTTGTTACCTTTCCACAAAACTTCCAATTCAAAGAAAACACATAATCTTTCCTCTCTTTTACTCCCATCCCTTTCCTTTCATCCAAACAATTTTTTTTTCCTTCTAACCAAACAAATCATAAGTATGTTCTACACAATAAAAGAAATTAGTATATATCAAAATACAAGCACTATAAAATGGAATGCTCGAAAACAAGGATACTGTTTGGCGAAAGTGGATGATGGATGATACTATCTTGCATACATGGCCAGCTGAGAGCCGGCTAGACCGGTCAATAATTATCCTACTTAGTCTTGATTCCAATTCACTTTAATGAACTTGCGGCCATTAAATCCAAGCTCATGACAAAGCCGGTCTGTGCAGGTCCAAACGTTCACTATAATAATTGATCATCAGGTCATTTCTTCCTTCATTTACCAGCTCTTTATATAATCACTCATATATACGGTGTAAGGGGATCTTTACATTTACTTTTATTTTCTCATGTTACTTTTTTCCTCACAGAGTGCTTTCCAAAAGTATGATTTGAATTACCTTTTTATTTATTTTAATTTGCAGTTCCTATAGATCGAGATCCATCCTAATAAATTGGAATTTTTAATAAATAATTCTCTTTTAAAGAATTGATTATGAATAAATCTATTTTATATTTTATAAAAATATTTAAGAATTGGATGACCTTCAAGTTAAAGTTACTCCTTCAGACTTTTAATTTTAAATAATTAAATTTTAATTCTTTTGGACTAGAAATGACAATTAAGAGGGTATGAGTAGAAACTAAGATTCTCGTACCCTGTGGCTAGGAGACAATGAGATCCCTATATCTATCCTTATTTAGAAATAATTTACCTTTCCCCATCTCTGTACTTGCATGGGTAGGCTTATCAATATCCATTTCTGTCCAAATTCTCCATTTTTTTGTCCTCATTCCTGTTTTCCCATTTCATCTAAATGATTCATATTTACCTATATTATATTATAATTTTTAGTAAAAAAAATAAAATTTATATATATAAATAAAATAATAGTTATACAAAAAAATTAATAACACAATCACAACGAATGAAAAGATAATTTTTTTTGTTGAACTTTATTTAAAAAAATATATTTTAATCAAATGATTGCATATATATAGTCTTTGTATCTCATATTTTTATATAATTAAATTTATATATGTATAAATATATACATTATTACATACTACATAATTATATATTATAAAATATTAGTATCGGTTTGATTGGAGAGTATACTCCCTTTACTCGTACCCATATTTGATAAAATCCCAACAAAATTTCCAGTACACATATTTGTATCCATTTTAAAAGCTTCGTGCCCATATCTAAATGGACAAAAAGTGCAAGTATTCATTGGCTATAGTTAGAATTATTCACACTACAAGAAAACTACATTTAGTGAGGAAATTAGTAAGAAACATCCTTTCCCTCGTTAAAAATAGCAATTAGTGATATATTACTAATAGATTTGTAATCGAAAAGAAGGTTAATGTTAAATTTTCTGTTTACATTCTGCTATTGAATTAGCAAGGGATATATCCCTTGCTAAAATTAGTAAGAGCAAAATCCCTCGCTAATCATTCCTAGAATGCTCTTGAGAAACAACTAAATTTGTGGAAATATTTCACGCTTTTTAATTCATTTTGCAAGGAATTAGCTATGGATTTTAGTCCTCGCCAGTCTTTTGTGAGCGACGTATCCAACACTAATCCCTTTCTACCAGGAAAAAAAATTACATTTTTAATTTGGGTATTTATTCTTTCATTTGGCATTATGTTCTGTTTACTATAGGTGGAGATGTTCCTCGACATTCATTACGATTGACAGTATGGCTTAGTGGTAGCAGCAACTTTCTAACAACAAATCATAGACGGTGAAAGGTCTCCGCTATGGCTGGTGAAGAGAGCAATTTTCATCGGATGCTTGCTTGGTCGTTGTGCTTAGCCAAGGCAAGTCATTATCCTACTATATATTTTGAATTCTTTGGCCATTTTTAGGGAGTTTTGTGCGAATTGGAAGCTTTATTTTTTCTTTAAAGCTTGTTTCTTTGATGAAATTATAAATGTATTTTCACACACACACACACAGATATATATATATATATATATATATATATATATATATATATATATATATATATATATATATATATATATATATATATATATATATATATATATATATGGCATTTCTGAGCTTAAAAGACACTACTTCATTATTTTTGGCTATGACCGAATTGTATCTTAAGGTTTCATCTGCACACCGTGTAATATTTTTGATGGTTTAATGGGATATCATTTAAGATTACAACATAAAAAACCATATAACTTCCCAAAGCACTTAATTATAGCCTATCTTGTAATGTTGAATTCTAAGTAACACCTTTACATGCCCATTTACTTTCTAATTTGATACTTTCTGATGTATATATTCAAAATATTACCCAGATGAAAGAAAAAGATTAAATTTTTAGAACAAACTAAAAGTTAGAATAAAGAATAAAATAAAATTAATCTAGAAAATTGTAACGAAGGAATGGACAAACATATCGGGGCCATCTGGGTGCAATTTTGCTGTAGAGATCTTGCGATTTTGAACATTGATAGATTCATCTATTCGTTTCTCTCTTTATCCATAATTAGAGCGTGAGTTACTATCTACATCTCTTTTTTCTACAATTTTCTTCATTTCGTTGATTAAAATTAAGGATCTAATAATCTGAGTTTCACAATCATGCAAGGGTAAAGCTTCTATCTATTTATCTCTATACACTACAAAAAAAAGGGTCATACAGGTGACAAAAAGTTATTTGTATAGACTCATTTGTCATCTTCGTATGTGTTACAGATGATATTATTGTCTGTATTGGGTCATTTATATAAAATCATGTCTATTGCATCTACAAAGATGATATTTTCTTTGTCATATATATAGGTCTAGGCTATACAAATAACAAATGTTGTCTATATAGGCCAGTTTGTCGTTTATATAGCCTCGCCCTATACAGATAATATTTATTATCTATATAGATCCAGCCTATATAAAGGACATTTTGATGTCATTTATATAAGTTCAGCTATATAGACCACAAATGTTGTGTGTATAGATCAGAGTAATTTCTATTGGCTTGAATTTAAAAAAAAAAAGAAAATTTTCTAATTTTTTTTTAACTTTTTAACATTTGTGTTCATAATTTAAAGAGTGATTATTAATGGAAAAGAATTTAAATCTAATTAAAATATTTAAATACATATATGTCAAATAAAAACATAATAATTTTTTAGATATATATATGTTAATAATTATTTATACATATATTTATATATATCTAAATACATATCTAAATATATACATAAATATATATACATATAAATATAATTACATAATAGTTTATATAATTTTACTATCATTCTTATCTAATAATATTATTATATAATAGTTTATATACAATTACATAATAGTATATATTGTTTTATATAATGAAAATTTATGTCATTACATAATAGTTGATACAATATTATATAATAAAAACTAATAGCATATTCCTCTATAATGATATTATATTAGTTTATGTATTATTATATAATATTATATAAATTCATACTCAATTATCATATCAATATCATTGGATGTTTAAAGTGATAATCATATCAAACTATATAAAATGATTTTTTAAACTAAATATCATCTTAAAATATGTAAAATAATAATTCATGTGCATTATATGTTTAATACAATAAATATATATGCCATTATATAAAATAATAATTATATCAAACTGATTAGTGAAGTAAAAGTTTATTTTTATATATTATATTCAATACTATTAAAAAATTTAGTGCATAAATTTTTTTAAATAAATGGAGAAAATAGCAAAGCAACAATTAGGAATTTTAATCAACAATGCAACAATATAATATGATTATATAAGAAAATAAATACAAGAATTAATAAATAAATATAAAAAGATGGTAAAAAAATAAAAAAAGAGGACATACTTGAACTCCAAGGAAGAGCTCCACTTACACTGCAAGAAAAATGAAAGAAATAGCTCTTGGGTGAGAATTTATAAGCAAACTATAAACAGACGACAAAAAGTCATTTTTATAGGTATTCTTGATCGTCTATATTGTTTTTGTAATTTTAACGAGCTAAATTTTTGCTATTTTTAAAAATTTGAACTCTATATAGACAACAAAAGTCTGTACAAATGACTTCTATCATCTGTATAGAGTTTTTTAATTTTTGTCTACATAGATCTTTCAAAAAAAATTTAGAAAAAGATTAAAAAATTCTATATAGATGACTTTTATTATTTGTATATATTTTTTTAATTTTTTTAAATAAGAAATTTTGAAAATATGTATACAAATGATTTTTTATCCATTGTATAGAGTTTTTAAAATTTTTTATTTAAAAAAAGTAAAAAAATCTATACAGATGTAAGCAGAACAATCAAGTGATGAACATGAGCTAAGGATTGTGCTTTCAAATTGACATAAAAAGTCAAGCTGCAAATGCAAGTGAGCTAAAGATATGAGCTTCCTTCTTGCCCTAAGATTCTAGGCTAAAGGTGAAGTTAGGCGTTCTATATGTAGTGTAGTTCGGACCTAATTACATATGTGTAAAATTTCTAATTACTTGTCTATGTAATTTTTTTTTTAAAAAAAGAGTAATTTTTGAAAATTAAGTTTATGATTGCATGTCCCTATATTTTTTAATGAAAATAATATAAACAAAATAAAAATTAAAATTGTGTTTAATATTTGTGAAATATAATATTTTTTGAAATAAAGTTTAAAAATAAAAATTTTAATATAATTTTAGAAAAAATAAAATGAAATATTAAAAAATTTAAAAAGTTTAATTAATTAATTTGATATAGAATAATTTTTCTAAAATATAATTTTTTATTTAGAATAATTAGATAACAATTTATAAGTGTTGCCTATTTTATAACAAACCACAAATAGGAGATAACAATCATATAAGTAAAGCCTATTCCTAGATTTAGGTAATGGTTTTTTAGTGTTGCTTAAATACACTTAAAATTGTGGCTTATTCTAATTTTAGGCAATGATAAAAGTTAACACACTTAAAACTGTTGTCTCTTCTAATTTTAGGCAACTATAAAAGGCAACACACTAAAAACTATTGTCCATTATAATTTTAGGCAACAATGAAAGGGAACACACTGAAAACTGTTGCTTATTCTAATCTTAAGCAACAATTTTTTAGCTGTTGGTAAATTTAGTGTTGCTATAAGTAAAAAATGTTGTAGTGAATGAAAAAAAGTTCATTTGGTAGGCATTATGCAATAAAAATATCAATTTCATAATTTTTTATCATTACATCCAATTATAAAATCCTATTCAATTACAAGTGATAAACACTATAGCAAAAAAGACCTTTAGCGATGACATCGGTGTAGAAAGTTTGGTCATCACTAAGTACAAAAGTCATCGATGAAAAAGTCATCGACGTAGGTTTGTAGGTGAAACAACCAACACCGATGATAACTTGTCATCACAAAAAGTGTTGCTTTCAATGATGACAAAGTCGTCATAAAAAATATTTTCAAAATTAAAAAATTTTTAAATTTTGATTTTCACCGATGACATTTGTCAGTTGCTATAAATTCAATCTAAAAAAATAAAAAAATTTCAAAATTCTTTTCAATGATGATAAATGTCATCGTTAAAAGTCCAAAACCTTCAGTGACAACTTTGTCGTCGCTAAAAGTTAGATGTCACTGTTGAAAGTTTTTTGGAATTTTTTTAAAATTTAAATTGAAATCAAAGTTATAATTAAGTGTAATTCAAATAATACATTATATTTAATAACATAATCTAAAATATTCTTTATTTCAATTCAATTGAATTATATTTATTTTTTTAAAATTAATTTTAATTTGATGAAAATTGTACAACTATAATATATCAACAGTACTAATAATAATATATAATAATTTGATCCAATATAAAAAAATGAATACTCATAAAATAACTATATAAACAGTATATATATGAATAAATTATATCTACACAATCCATGTAAATGTGTACATATGAAAATATATATATATATATATATATATACATAATATATTATGGGGAGGGGAGGTGCAAATATGTTAATGCATCTTTATTTGTGCAAGCATTATCATCATCATCATCATCATCTTGGCGACGAGGATGATAAAATGATAGTGATGGTTGAGAAGGACCAGGTGGCTAGGCCGCAAGTGCAGTGACAAATCTACTCGGCCTAAGCGGTGTAGCAATAAATGGAGGTGGCGCAAGATGAAACCCTGCTGTTTAAGAATAGGAGGTGATATCAGTAAGATAAGTCCTAAGCTATTGCTGTTGCTCCTGAATCAACCATTAGCTCTGTTGAAACTAGTCTTGCCTTTGCTGTAACTACTTTTGTAACTTACCAACCTAAGACACGTACTATGAGCTCCCCCTAACGCTAGAAGTGCTCGTCGAATGATATGACTGACAAGCCAGCACACGCTAACAGCCTTCCTGTACCCTCGATGAGTGCCAAGCACCTTATTGATAGTGACAATCTCATCTATCTGTATAGGAGTCCCAAGCAAGATAGTGGATAATACAATAGATTGTATATGTTAAGTCATTAGCTCAGTCATCCTCGCCTTAAATTATTAAAATAAAATTCAATAATAAATATTACAAGATATATTCATAAAATTCTATTTAAAATGTAAAATTCAACTAACTTACATATTGCTCCTAAAGGATCGGATGCACGCACTTTCTCAACCTATACATGTGTCAATCCCTAAAATTTTTAGGAACCGATTGTAGCTCATTAGTGTTTTTATTTCTCTGTTCATTTTTTATAAGAAAAAAAAGATGAAAATAATTAAATAATGAATAAGAAGCTGACTAATAAAATGTACATTTAAATAATGAACAAAAAGTTGAATTACTTTATCAAAATGATATGCAGTAATAGATTTTAATCCATGTCGATCATTTACCACCTTTTGTGCTCTGTTATTTGCATTCCTCGCAAATAACTCCTGCAAATTAAAAAAAATTAATATAAAATAATTATGTTTATAATTTAGATATGTGAAATAATGACTTAATTTCATAAAATGTCATACTTACCCTGTACTCGTTGTTGTAATAAAAAGTCCACGTACCTCTGCTATATTTGTGGTGGGATAGATTGCGACATGCAATGTCTAGCATAGTCTAAATCATAGTCTCACTCTCGATCGCTCCTATGCTTTAAAAAGCGTTTATTCAACTTGCACTTCCAATCTTTGCATAGGTCTGCAATAGTCCACATCAAATCGAAGAGTGTTCTATCCCAGTCACCCTCAGAGATGCCTTGGAACTTGAAGTGGGATTACATCAGAGAACATTTAACAAATTTGTGAGTATTATATTCAAAATTTTCAATCTTAAACATAACTAAGTCAACAAATGGAAGAGATAGATATTGACGCAAACTTCGTACACAACTTTATCTTGGATCTATTGAGGTATAGCCCGCCATGACTTATAATAAGGTGGCACGTGGGCTCAGATCATGCTGCCAACATTATGAGGGAGATGGCTAGCATTCTTACTGAGTGCATGCCATGTATTAGTTGTATCAAATTGTACAGGCACTGATCTTCCCCTACCCTTCTCTATCTTCTCATGCAGTCTAAAGGACCTATTTGGACCTCTTTTTCTCACAGCTACCACTTCGATAGATAATGAAAAATATCAATACCATAGATTTATATTTAATTAATCTCAAGTATACACAATAAGAAAAGATACCTAATCCTTCACACTATGATGAAATTTGGGTGGGTCACTGCGAAGGGTCCTTTCCAGCATCATCCCTATGGTGTCGTGCCTCGACATTCGCCATGATTGGGATAATACACATTATACAAGTAATAAAGAGAAAATTCTTAGTTAAATTGAACGATTAAAAGATACAACTTATTGCAATCATATAGATTGTCTAGACAAGTATGCTTACACAATTATGAGTCGTAATATAAAAAAATTATTGTTTTCTTAGTCTGAATCAATGTTAATGAACCTAACAAATTCATCTTTAGTAGTTTTTCCATCATTATCAGATTGTAAAGGTCCCTCATCCATATAATCCTCAATCATTTCATCTTCAAAATTGCCTTTATCATTGATGAAGGCATGTTCTCCTTAAATGCTAGATCCAATATTCCTGGATGGTGGAATGATTGAAGGACCATTTCTTTGATTACTTAGATATACTAAATGGAAATATTCAAGATTAACTGTGAGGTTAAAATTGGAGGAGTTACTTTCCTGCAGAAATAGTAAGTCCTGTACACTATCTCTATCACTACATAGATCTTATATATCGTGATACATCATATTATGGACAACCCTCCAATTTGGCCTATTAAGAAGATCCTAGGTGTAAAAGACTTATTTTGTTTAGGAAACAAGTATATAAGGGTTATCTTTATACTAATGCCCATTAATAAAGATGCTTGTGATATTCTTGTCAATGTAAAGTTTCTTCTTTGTAGGATTAGTGTCATACCACTTATATTTAAATAAAGTCACACTACATTTATTTAAATAAATTAACTCTATGATATCTTCCAATACACCATAAAACATGTTACCATTAGTACTCGAAACAGAAATGCCACTATTTTGTGTTTTATGCTTCGCATCCTGAGTTTCAACTACAAAGCACACTCCATTCATAATAAACGCAGAGTATATCATGATAGTAAAATTAGGACCGGAGGCTAATGATAGTAGCTCTTCGATGGCCTACAGAGAACTATTCTTATGTAAATGGTACATATACAAAAATAACATTTTTTCCAATAATTAAATTAAAGGATTAGTATGAGTAATGAACAATATTTATATGATTGGTATAATGCATTTGGGAAGAACAAACATTTACCTTGAGTAAAACCATGTGAGGAATTTGATTTTCTATAAGTTATCAATATTTTTAGCACCACTTCGTTTGACTTCTCCTTAGTGCTCACTATAGAACATAGATATTTTAGTCCGTTATAATTAGTTGGGAGAATAGTACAAATGATTATAGAAATTTACTGGAGATACTTTTCGATCTCAGTATAATTATTTAAGATATACTATATTGTAATATCTTAATCCTCCCTATGGAAGTGAGAAATAATCTTCTTCTCCACTAGTTGACACTAGGATTGAAACACTGACAATGCCCTTCTTGTTTGATTGGGTGCTACATCTTGATTTCGATTAGGCTGATTGAATCTAGTTTCCATTCTTTCCAAGTACATAGAAAAAAATGTTAATGCCTTGTTAACAATATACCCTTCTGCAATTGAACCTTTTAGTTGAGCATAATTTCAAACATAATCCTTCAACTTTTTTATATACCTCTTGTATGGGTATATCCATTGAAAATGAATAGGTCTGCCTTATAATGCTTCATCTAGAAAATGCATCATCAAGTGAACCATTATGTTAAAAAATGTTGGAGGGTATATCCTTTCAGGCTTGCATAAAATAATGATAATGTCTTGTTTGGCTTGTAGAACATCCCTTTTATTGAGATTTCTAGCACATATTTGATTGAAGAAGGTTCCCTTTGCCTAGAAAAGAGTAATTACCACGGACTTGAGAATTTACTAGCTAGCTACAACTAACGAATTCTCAAGGACCCTAAGCCCCTCGGAGGAGGAAACTAGAGGGTGCGTAAGGGCACAACTCAACAATTGGATATGATAATTTATTTAGCAAAAATGCTCAAATTCCTAGTCCTAACAATCTTTGCATAATAACATGACAGTCATGTGATTTCAACCTTTTCAACTTCATATCATGATCAGTGACATTCTTTTTGAGACTCCCAGCAAATCCATTAAGAAATTTCACATTCTTTATAGACTAGTAAAATCATCTTCGTTCTTCTTGGTTAAGTATATATGTAGCATATAGTTTGAAAAGTTGACCCTTCTGCCAAACCTCATCTTACATTATCCATATTTTTTATTTTATGATCAATATCTAATAATGTACGTAAAATACTGTCACATACATTCTTCTCAACATGTATCACATCAATGTTATGTCTTAAGTTCATTGTCGGCTAATATAGAAGGTCAAAAAATATACTTCTCTTGCTTTAATTAAGTTTATTGGCACCTCTTTTTCGCTTTACACCACCAAATTGAGCATGTTTTCCAAGAAGTATCTGTGCCACCTTACCCAATTGATCCATAATAATGTTATTAGTAAGAGGATAAGGAGAAGCTCTCCTCTCCAACCATCCATTGAATTCTTTCCTATTTCTCCATGTGTGACTTTTTGGAAGCCAACAACGATGGCTAACATAAGCTATTTTTCCCTTAAATCGAATTGATGGAATATCCAGATTGCACGTAGGACACGCTTTATATCTTCATCCACTCCATCTAGAAAGACTACTTCGAGCGGGAAAATCATTTACAATCTATAGCAAAGCTGCCTGCATCTTGAACATCATATTTGTATTTGCATCCTAAGTTTTAACTCCTTTCCCCCAAAGATGCCTCAACTCTTCTAGACCAATTGTAAGAAGACATTGATATCCTTGCTTGGCAACTGCAGCCCTAGAATTAATAGGGTCAATATGAAAAAAGACTGATTCATGCATATTCATAATAGCAAGTTATAAGTAGTCATCACTATCGGTCAAATGCTATAAGACAAATTCTTATCACCAGAAAGATTAAATCCATTTGCACTTAAACTCAAGCTAACATTTCATGGGTCAGCGAAGAAATTAAGATAACTCTTATCGAATTAATGCTAGACTTTTCTATCAACGGGATGTCGTATTACCCCCTCTTCTATTGACTTTCCAATATGATGTCATATCATATTCTTTATAGTATTCCTTAACCCATACAATCGCTTTAGTTGATGAGTTAATGAAAAATATCGAATCATTTTTTAAGGCACCTTCTTTTCTTTTGTATTTTTATCTATCCATCGACTCTCCTCACAAATTGAATAATTATCCTTTAAAGCATGTTCTTTTCAGAAAAGTGCGTAATCATGTTTGCACACATGGATTGATTCATACCCTAACCTTAACTTGTTAAGCCATTTCCTTGTACCGTAGTATGATTCAGATAATTTATTATCATTCAAAAATGCCTCTTTTAACTACTTCAAAAGAGTATTAAATGACTAATTTGTCCACTTATGTAAAACCTTTAAGTGCATGAGTTTCACTAGGAAGTTCGAGGATGAAAATAATGTGCATTCTGGATATGATTTTGTTTCTACTTGTTCGAACAGGTTATTACAACTACCATGATTTGATTCAATGTCTTTGTCAGATGCATATCATATTCTTTGCAGTATGATGTCATATCATATTCTTTGCAGTATACCTTAACCCATACAATCACTTTAGTTAATGAGTTAATGGAAAATATTGAACCATTTTTTGAGGCACCTTCTTTCCTTTCGTATTTTTATCTATCCATCAACTCTCCCCACAAATTGGATAATTATCCTCTAAAGCATGTTCTTTTCAAAAAAGTGCGTAATCATGTTTGCACACATGGATTGATTCATACCCTAACCTTAACTTGTTAAGCCATTTCCTTGTACCATAGTATGATTCGGACAATTTATTATCGTTTGAAAATGCCTTTTTTAACTACTTCAAAAGAGTATCAAATGACTTATTTGTCCACTTATGTAGAACCTTCAAGTGCATGAGTTTTACTAGGAAGTTCAAGGCTGAAAATAATGTGCATTATGGATACAATTCTGTTTCTACTTGCTCGAACAGGTTATCACAACTACTATAATTTGATTCAATGTCTTTGTCAGATACATCCTCATTCCCTTCCACTTCATTGTGAACTATTCCTTCAAGTACATGAGGGCTGATGAAATTATATATAATATCCATTATCTCATCTTTATTGTTAGGAGATGCCCGTTTCATCCCTTTAGAGGTTGAAACATGTGCTTCATCATGATGTACCCAATTTATGTATAATGGATGAAATCCATTATTTATAATATGTGCCTCCAATGTTGCTAGTGTTTGGAATAATAAATTCACACACTTTTTGCATGGACATCTCACTAAACCCTTTCCATCAATAAAGTTTTTAGCTCTTTGAACAAATACCATTGCACCATTCCAATACTCATTCAACAAGTGATTTGGTAGTTGTGTCCAACTTTTATTTATAGACATTGTATCACTGAACAAGAAGAAAATAGCTTCATATGAAATAAAGTGTTATGATTAATATTTGAAATGCACCTTAAATACACTGTATCATTCCAAATTTGAAAGGTAGGATCCTATCCTATTTAAGATATTTCTGTAGTTATGATTTTTTTAGTTTATCCACGCTTATCATTTCTTTCGTGCAAAAATTTTAATAGTATCTTCTTATAGTTCTCCAAGTGTGTAAACTATACATCCGTATAATTTATACCCGAAGAATAGTTAGGATGCTAAGATATTTCTACAATATCAAACAAGGGCCAGATAAATTGTTAATAATAACTATAGGATATATCTCAAATTATCCAGCTTTTCACGATAATTCAAGGGTTGGTTAATGTATAGAGATCAACCAACCCTTGAATAGATTTAAGCATATAATGTAAATACAAATGCAGTTCTATTTAAAATTATTATAAGAATATGTTTACAATAATTAAAAATAAAAATATGACATTTTATGATTATTGTTATTTAAATATCTTATTACTTGGATTTTTGAATTTTTTAAATATCCATAACAATTGTTATGTTTCACAATTTTCAATTGGGAATTCAAATGTGTAACCTACTTTACTATATTCATAAGATGCATAGTTCAACTCTTTTAATGAAACATACATTTTATGAGTACTTATAAATTTTTAGATGTTCAAAATTTTCAAATTTCTATTATTATATGGTCGTTTGATTATTTTGTTAGAAAGTTTTTTTATAAGAAATATTATATATATTTTTATAGAAGCATAATATGTCACATGTTATTATAATTAAATAATAATGTTTATCATTATAATAATGAAAGAAAGTAAGTTTCTACTCACAAAAAAGGTGACCATTATTTTTAAATATTTTTTTATATTTAACACTAAATAAATAAAATAATTTTTCATCATTTCAATATTTTATAATTCTATTTTTCCAAAAAAAATTGGAAAATTTTAAGAAGATTTAGAGTAAATAACACCAAATTAATATCCAAAAGATTGTACTATTAGTATATTAGGCTTAAAAAATATTTTATCATATATTAATGTTAATTTTATAAGTTATTCATTAATTTAATGTTATTGTAATTTTAGCCACTAGAATTATGTACATAACATATATTTTCTAAAATAATTAAAAATTATTTCATTATTTTTAGAAATTATTTCCCTATTTTGAAAAAATGATTTTTAATCAAAGAAAAAAAATCAGATCAAAGGGTGGTTGAAATTGTAAATAAAAAAATAGTTTACATAATTACAAAATTGACATTGAAAATAATAAAATATAATTCAAAAAGTAATTAAATATTATTTATTTTAATTATGTTTAGAGTCTAGCTTTAAAAAATAATTTTAATAAATAGACTTTGACAATAGGTCAATTATAAATTTTATTATTTTTAAGAATAAATAATAAATTTATTTTATCCGAAAAGGGGGATGATTTTCATGTAAGCTCTAAGTTTAATTGACTTTTTCTTATTGTATGGTATAAATAATATAATTTGGATTGTTAGGTTTCAATTTCAATTTTAATTAAGAATGAGATTATATTATTATAATTATGTATTTTCTAAACTATGTTTACATAATTATTCTAATTTCCTATGTTACATTATTTCAACAAAACTAATAATTTTGAAATCTCCTAAATTACATTATAAATTTTAGATTTTGTGAATAAAATATTTTAACAACTTTATCTTACATTAATCTAACTAAATAATCCACATATATATCGTATAATGCAAAGTTATAATTTAAGGGATACATAATAACAACAAAATTTGTATTTATAAATTTTATGCTAATTATATAAACAAATTTAATATTTACAACATATAAAATTAAATAAGATGAAGTTTCACATCAAAGTAAATATACTATCAACTCCATTAATTCATTGCAAACTATTTATCTCATAGATTACATATTATAATAAAAATATTATAAAATTTAATTCACATACCTCAATGGCAAAAATTTACTGATCAAATATGTTTTTAATATTCTCCATGAACAATGATGAATAACAACAATAACTAACAAATTAAAATTACAAATATAAGAAATTAATACACATAAATATATATATAAATTATAAATATACTAAATTATAAAGAAATTTATAAGATAAACTTACCTCAAGTTCATTACTTTTTCCTTGTAACTATGCAAAATGAGAGTTGAAAGGCACTAATGGCATATATATAGACAGACTATTTAGCAATGGTAAAATTCTCAATCATCACTGAAGAGTTATCGGTAAAACATTGGACCCTTCAGTGATAACTTTGTCGTCACTAAAGGTCTATCTAAGAAATTGGACCAGACTTTTAGCGACAATAAATGTCATCACTGAAAGGAAAACTTTTTACTGACAATAGTTGTCGTCACTGAAGGTTTGGTCCAATTTCCCAAATAGACCTTTAGCAACAACATCTTTTGTGGATAAAAGGTCTTACCTTTCAATAATGACTCATGTTATCGCTCAAGCTCTACCTAATTTCCTAGCAAATTTTTCTTGACTTTCAGCGACGACATTTGTCATCATTAAACAGTTTATCTTCTCACCCAATTTTTTTTAGCTCTTTAGCGATAACAATTATCATCACTAAAAATTTTATTTTTCCACCATTTTTTTGGAGTCCCTCCAAATGTTATTTTAGGCATCACTGATGACTATGTCGTTGGTAATACTTTTAGTAATAATCAAATTTTTATCATCGTTAAAAATGTCATCGTCATTGCTCTTTTTTCTTGTACTGAAAATAACATTCAATCATTTGTAAAATAACTTTTTTTGACACTTTTATCACTTGCAATTTTCATATATTTTAATATTACTCTTTATAAATAAGTTATACAATAATATCAATTTTTAAATATTTTTTATTCAAATATTTTGGTAAAAATATTTTTAATAAAATTTAAGATAAATTTTTTTACTCCTTATAAAATTATTGATATGAAAAATTTAGCAATTTAAGTTTTATGCTTTTATTATAAAATTTTGTTAATTATAATTTGGATAATTAATTTTAAATTATAGTAATTTTTTATTTGACACATATTACTATTTTATGATTTATTGTACATGCTCAATTGCAAATTATATATATATATATATATATATATATATATATATATATTTGGTATAAATAAATGAAAATAATAATGTTATTTTTTATGTTAATGTGGTTTGATTTTCCACTTTTTTTTCATTTAATCTCATAATATTTATTGTACCAAATCTAATTATGGAATGAAATGTATATTTTATTTTTAATTATATCAAATATGATTATAAAAGGATCTTTTTGTTCCATTGCATTTTGATTCTATTTCATTCTATCAAATACAACATCAATAACATCGGGATTTGTGCAAGATCTAAATCGAGAAGGAAGGTAGATTAAACAACATCGTTTATGTTTACGTAGCGGGCTTATGGGATTCAACTTTTCGTTACTCCATTTGGACCCGCGATTCACCCCGAGGGGAAACATCCTTCCCTAACCATGAAATTCCACACCAACCACTTTCAGTATTTTTTATAAGTTTTAGAATCAATTTTCATTAGATAAAACATTACCATATTTCGGGCTGTTGTTTGAGGAGTGAAGCCATTTTATTCGTGCTGTGTTGCATGTGAAGTTTGATTAAAGATGGACCATTTTTAGTGCATAATATTCGGATACAGAAGGTATTAGGAATGGATATCGGTATTTATAAGAAAATTTTTATAGAATTTTTGGTAGGCGTGGGTACGGATACGGAAATTATATTATTAAATTCTTTCTATATTTATATTATATATTATATAATTAAATATTAAATAATATATAATAATGTATATGTATATTTATATATAAATTTGATTATATAATAAAAGGAGATATTAAAACTATATATAATTAATTAATTTAAATATAAAAAATTTTAAAGGTAAACTTTGATAAAAAGAATTCATGTTATTCTTTATTGTATTAGTATTATTAGAATTTCCAATTAATTATTATTTTATAAAAATAATAAAATATAAATAAATTATACTTATAATTGGATAATTAGAATTAAAATAATTGGATATCTAATTTTATTAAAGAATTATAATATGATATAGATAAATATATATCATTTCAATAAAATAAAAAATTTGAATTGGTACAAAAATTCATATATAATTTTAAAATCTCGATTCATGCTAGTAGGAAAATGAGGAAAAACATAATGTTTTAGGCTCTATTTCACACAATAAGTAAATTAACTAATAACTTATTTATTTGATTAATAAGTTATAAATTAACTTCTAAAGGTGTTTTCGCATTAACTCATAAGTTACCTACAACAATTTATAAATTCTAATTTAATAAATTAATTAGAGTAACTTATAACTTATAAGCTACCACTTCTTCAAATTCTTTGCAAATCTATCTTTATTTTTTTTATTAATTTACAACTCCTATCATTTGTAATATAAATCTAAATAATTTTTATAAAATATAATTAATTTAACTTTAACATAATTATATCCTAATTTTAAATTATAAATATATAAATATATATATATATAAATAAATAATATCATAAAATATAATTAATTATATTTGAAGTGATTATAATTTTATAATAAATAATAAAATAAAAATTATATAAATAAATATATAAGTTTATAAAATATAATTAATTAAATATTAAATATTAAATTTTTATTTTAAAATTTTAATTATGTTAGAATAATTCAATTTTTAGATAAATATAAATTATTTTAATTATATATCTATTTTTATTAATATATTCTTTTATGTTATTTTACAATTTCAATTATTTTAATAACTAATTTTATAAAATATTTTAACTAATTTATCAACTATTAATTATCAGTTATCAATTATTAATTAACTTATTAACTATCAACTATCAGTTATTAATTATCAACTAATTTATAATTATCAACTACCTTATCGACTATTTGTATGAAATGAAGTCTTAGAAAGGGGATGAGTATAAGGAGGATCTTGGCTCCCACACCTCTATCCTTCCCGTTGATAATCTTAAATATTTACCACCTTAGATTTCCGTTAGCCATACTTGGCCTCCTATTTGGAATTTAACGGCTTGGACCAGTTTTGGATTGACTTAGATAAAAATAGATTTTCAAATTTGAAGGAGATCAAATGTACTCAGTTTTAATATTAAAGGATTAAAAATATATTTAAGCTTTTTAATTTTAGTTTGTTTTATTTTTAGAGTGCATAATTCTAATCCTATATTTTAATAATCATGTTGTTTATTTTTATCTCACTTTTGTATTGTACTATTTTTTTAAGCTGATAGGTTAAGTTTAATTTTATATAATATATGTATAATTTAATTCCTATGGAGGATTGCTTCCATAAGGTTAGATTTTTTGTCCCACACATTAACATGCGATAGTTCAGCCATTCCCTTTACTCGGCAAAGATTGGGGTTATTTTTCAAATTATCCACTTTAAGGTTAAAGGTTCAATTTTTTATAAAAAAATATAACATTTGATTTGATTTTATTAATGTAGTTTTTTAGGTACAATTCTCATAATTTGAATCCTCCTTATCGAAAAGTATAAGATTTATTTATAATTTTTACTCATAACAATTCTATTTACAAAGAAGTTAAAATATAATGACAAGTTATCCTATAGCAAAATATAAATTGTTGTATAATTTTATTATCAACTAAAAAAATGTGTGGAAAATTAGGTAGAGACATAATTTTTGTGATCCCTTTACTTAAAAGTAAGTAAATATGAAATCTTACTCTTTAGTTTTTTCACATTATATCTTCTAATCTAATAGAATCCTATGAGATTTTGGAGTAAATTAAAATAAAAGTAAAATTTTTAATTAATAAATTTTTTTAAAAAATTCATCACTAATATTATAACTCTCCAAATTCTTAAAGGGAATAATTATTTAATTTTTGAAAAAAAAAGAGTATTATCAGAGATCATTTAGTTCTGGATTTGCCCTGAAGAAAAGTGAAAGGAAAAACGGACCACAAGATACAAACCATAATACATTAAAAAGCTAATGAATTTGGTTGGTGCGGCTGTGAAAAAAAGAAGATTAACGGAGATTGAAAATCAGCACATAAGAATGATTAATGCTAAGATTTCTTTGAAGTGTGGTGAAGTTGAGGAGATGAGAAGAGCTTTGAGTGATTAGAGGAGAAGAGCTTTGGGTGATTAGAGGAGGATAAAAGTTGAGTGAGAAAGGCAAAAATTGAGTTAGGTGGTCAGAATTGCATTTGGTAAGGTTGATAACGCTTTTTGATTCTTGACTGACATTGAGTTGTAAAGGTTAAGATTGCAAAAAGTATGTTAATAGAGACACCATGTAAATATATATATACACAAACTATTAATTATGTTCTACGAGGTTGAAACCAGATAGGATAATGGGGGATCACAACCGCCAAATTTTTAGCGGGTAAAGTTCGAAAAATGTTCTATATTATTTTATATATGTACATATGTAAAAAAATTAAAAATTAAAAAATTAATTAACTATAAGTTAAAATAATATGCAAATTAAGATATACATAAATATAAATATAATATAATAATAAGTGTAATATATAATATAATATAATAAAATAATAATACATGTTTCTATTGAATATTTATATATAAAATTTATATATAAATATTTGATTTTATATTATAGAATCTATAATCATATATATAATAATATAAAAATTATAAAATAACAATATATAAATATGCATATATATTAATATATATTGTATTATAAATATAAATAATTTTTTATTTTTTATTGTTTTTATATTATAATTTTTAATTTTGGTCCTAGAAAATTATACATTGGCTCCTGAAGAATTTTACACTGCCCGCCAAATACGTATAAATTATGATTATAATTCATGATTATTCATTTTAATTAAAGAAACATAAAAGAATAGGACATTTGACAAATGGGGGTAAAAGCAGAGGGCATAGCACTTTTATATATAAGGATGACATTCACTACAATAAAAATGCGAAACAATGTTGGCCAATTGGTATTGGTTAAAGAGAAAATTGATGTACGTAATAATGGTGTGATGGTTTTTTTAAAAATATAAGTTACTTGATATATCGGCTCCAATAAAAAAAATTGATCTTGTAATACTCAAAATGTTTTTTTATGTCAGTTGTAAGATTACTAGCATCGAAAAGGGAAGGCAGAATTAGTTTAGAGAATTAAAATATAGTTAATATGTTAATTTTTTATAAAATGGACATTTAAAGTAATGTTAACCATCGGTATTGGAAAATAAAATCATCTAAGATATTGATTTTTTTTATAAAAAAAACTAACATATTTTTTTATGAAATTTTAGATGTTAGTTATTTAAATAACCAATGTCTAAAGTCGTATGAGTGATAACACTTTTGAAAATATAAGAAAATTTTATATGTCAATTCTTTTTTTAAAAAAATTGAGATGTTTACTTCCCATGAAATTTTAGATGCCCTTGCTTAAAATAACTACCTAAAGTCATAAAAACAGTAACATTTTTTTAAAATATGAGGAAACTTTATATGTTAATTTTTTTACAAACAATTTACATGTTTTCTTCTATGAGACTTTAGATGTTAATTAATAAAGTAATCAATATCTAAGATCAAAATACCAATAATATTTTTTGCACTATAGATAAAATAAGTCTTTTTTTATTTTTTCTTTATTACTATTCTTACTCTCTCTCTTATTTACTTCCAAGCTTATTCTCCATCTCCACCTAACTCCCTCTATGAAATATTAAATCTCACTCCATCATTCACCACAAGCCAGTAAACCATCGATACTCCTTCAATAAGCATCCAGCATAAAGCAAGTTAAAAGCACAAGTGGTATGTTTCTTGTTTCTATTTTTGAAATCTTTACCTCTTCTATTTCTTTGATTTTTTGCACAAATTTTTTAAGAAATATTTGTTTGTATTTCCTTCACATAACTTCTAAGGTTACATTTGATTTTTAGGTGTTTATTACAAGTTTGATAAAATGTTGCAATGGACTTGAAAATCAACTAATCAATGATGAGAGATGGAAAAAAGTGGAAAATCCCATGAATTTTTTTTAGACAAATTTGAAAGAGCAAATTGCCTTTAGCATTTATATATGCATGCATAGATCTCAAAAAATTATATTAAATAAAATAAAATTACTCCAAATGAATAATTGAGCATAAAGTTATGATTGTTCTAAGTTTTTAACTAAAATACTTGTTTATAGTGGGATGCTGAATTTATTCAAATTTTACTATAAATATTTTGGTGGGAAAGTGAAAAACCTACATTAAAAAATATTATATAAACTTTTTACATTAATTTTTTTACTAAAAATTGACATGAAATATACAATTATTAACTTTTGAGGTTGTATTTATTTTTAGATGCTTATTATAACTTTTGATGTTGTATTTGAAATGTAAAACATTTCATCTAAGTTTTCCTTATATAATTTCTAGGATTATATTTGATTTTTAGATGTTTATTATATGTTTAATAAAATGTTGCAATGGACTCAAAAATTGAAAATTGATGTGAGATGGAGCAAAAAATAAAAAAATCCATGAAAAAATATATTTTTAATTCTAAAAGGGCAAATCACCTTTGACATTTTGTAGATGGATGCATTGATTTCAAAAACTTATATGAAATAAAAAAAACTGCCTAAATGAACAATTGAATACAAAATTATGACATTTCAAAAATTTTAATTCAAGATACATGTTTTTATTAGGATATTGGATTTATTCAATTTTTATTGTAAATATTCTGATAGAAAAGTGAAAAGCCAACATTAAAAAAATATCATATAAATATTTTACATTAATTTTTCACTAAAAATTGATGTAAAAATTAATGTGAAATGTAAAATAATTAAATTTTTTTTTAAAATGAAAGACATTAATTTTTAGCAAAAACTAACATGATAATCATTTTCTAGGTGAATTATATAGCCAACATGGGATGATTTAAAATGCAATATCGCTCGTCTATACATCAATTCATAATCAACATATAATGTGCTAAATAACTAACGTTGTTTAGTATTTATGTAGTAATGACTGTTAAGAACCTTATCCAATGTTTCTTGACTTTGTGCCTTCCCTTGCACCTAAGATTTGATCCTAATTGTTCTTTTTATCTGTGTGTCTAATAATTTAATCACTCCTATTATCACAATAAAATAAAATAAGAAAAAATTGTATTGAATTTAACTTTTGGTTAAACATAATGGCTTTTTTTTAATAAAAACACTAAATTTTTTGTAAATGGTCCTTCTATTTCAAATTTATTTCTTTAACTTATTTAAATTATATTTGTGCTTTCCTATAATTTTAATTAACCTCAAATTTGATACTTATATTTCAAAGTTTCAAATAACTATATGTACATAGTCTATTTGAAAATTTTAAGGTACTAACAATTACTTGATTCAGTGAAAGTAAGTTGAGTTCTGTGACATTCCAAGTTAGGTAAAAAGTCTTGAGTTCAATTCTTGAAGGCTTTGTTAGGAGGAGTTTACAGTCTATTACTTTAAGTGTTGTTGCTCTAAATAAGTATTATCTAATACTTAACAAAAGAATGTAGGTTTAACTTAAGTGTAAATTAAAAAAAATTGAAATATATGAACCTAATTAACATTAAATGATACTATATACTATATTAAAATGACTTAATTTAAAATTTTATTGTTACATAATTTTATAATTTTTGATTTAATTTATTGAGTACAAATTTTTTTGTAATATTTATCTACCTAATATTATATTACTCATAACATCCTAGTAGGCCTAATAATAGGCTAATTTTCTCCTAGTAGGCATTGCACAACACTTACTCATATAAAGGAAAAAGTGAAGTGTTGCAGTCAACAATGCATTCTTCCCCTTCGTTTGCCTTCTATTCTTGTGTTTTCCTTTTAGATAAATTTCCTAAATTATTGCCTTTCTTCCTTCATCTGCCTTTAGTTCTTGCCTTTTCCTTCTTCCCTTTTTCATTTGCCTCTAGTTCTTGCATTTTTTTTATTGGAGAAATTTCCTTAATTGTCTTATTCTTCACACTACTACAAAATTGCAAATACATGCTAAGTGTTTAAAGAATTATATATCTATTTTCAACTAATATCTATTCAAGTTTCATTATATATCAATTTTAACATTAGCTTATGAATAATAACAATATCATGAGTTATTATAATGAAAATAACTAATATCATTTCTTTTGAAGTATCACGAGAAATAACATTCCATATTGATTTAAAAAAAAACTATGTGAAATATCTTAAATACTACATTGGTTCACCTAAATACCTAATGTAATTTTTTTTGTCACCTTCCTAACCTTAACCATTCATCCTATTCCTTTCTCCTAAGTCCTCTTTACTATCACTATATTCCTCCCTATAGAATACCCTTCCTTAACCACCTTTCAATGTTCCTCCCTATTCTCCTAGTATTCCTTCTCTCCCCTAATGTTCCTCGATGCAAAACACCTTAACTAGAAATAAAAATAAACATCTCTTATGAAACTATTGAATCCCAATTTCAACAAATTTTAAAAAAGTAAATTGAATAACATAAGTATAAAAATAATGAAAGGTTATATCCAACACTATAATTAAAGAAGGGTGCTTCGCTATATCTATATTGATACCCATTGCTCAATATGTAAGGTTTGTATTCCCTATAAAAATACTCTTAAATCCAATACTAGCAAGCACATTCATTAAAAATTGGTGTATAATATTAAATATTTCATCTAAATAAATAGTAGATAATACAATTAATACCAAAGAAGATGAATGAAATTATATATTTTACATGTACAAACTTGTAAAAGCTATATCAAAATGATAAGAAATAAAAGGTGATCGAATATGAAATTAGAAACTAAATTACAAGCACAAAGATAGGAACCAAACAAATCCTTACATTTATATTTTACAATTTTTCAAGAGTGCCAAACCTCACATATTTAGCATCAAGCTAATAGATTGTTAGTTCTATAAAATAATTGGTGAGAATAAACACAAAATTAAAGAGTTAGAAAAGTTGTGCAATGAAAATTACAATTGGTGTTAGTGCTTTACTAGTTTTATTTTCACCACAAGTGAGAAAGCAAAGTTGTCAAGATGATGTAATTTTCATTTAGATGTTAGTTATTAAGTATAAAATGGATACCTATGTGACAACAATGTCATCCTAGTAATAAACTTTAAGACATTGATTATTCATGAATTGACATGGTAAGTTCACATTTGATGATAATTTTTACTAAAAACCAATATCATATCAGAATAGGCATTGATTTATACTAAATAATTGATAACTTTTCTTAGACCTAATTTTTTTAATCTAACATTAGAAACAACCAATTGAGAATTACAAAAATAGATAACAATGGACAACAACAATCTAAATGGATAACAAATGACAATAACATAAACAAACTTCTATTTATATAGCAATATTATTTACAAACAAACAAATTCTTACAAGTTATTCATAAGAAACTACTATCATCAATATTTATATCAAGTTACAACCACTACATATTCAATTCAGTTTAAGACAAGACTTAAGGAAATACCCTACCTAAAGGTCTCTTATTTCTTGAGTAAATGGGTTAGTGTTGCTAATGATTGCAATTTATACATGATTTATATACTAGTATCAAGTTCAATTTAGGTAATTAAGTATGTGAGAAGTTATAAATGAGTAAGTGATTACTATAGTTTAGGCTTTTTGAAGACACGTTATATTAAACATGTATCACATGATTTAGCAATCGTAACCCACATTGATAGGCTATGTAGGGCACTTACTACATGTTATTATCTTACTCATGTAACTACCTTGACATTGACTCATTTTTCTTTTTCTTTTTCATCTTTCCCATCCAGTTGTAGGCTTTTGTTGTAGCATATATACACTAAAAGCTCCATTTAGTAGAGATGTAAAATGGGTCAATTTATACAGATATAGGCTGGTTTGTGACAAGTCTAGTTTATGACAGATTAGTCCGTATTACCCACATTAAAAGAAAATTCAATTTTAGGAGTCCAAACCTGCCAAAACATGTGATAGATACGGGCTAGTCCATAGATTTTAACTAAAAACCCACATACTCCATGAACATAGGTCAGTCCATCGTAGATTGAATTCATGATGAGCCAGTCTATATTACCCACATTAAAAAATGGATCTAATTTTAAAAATTTGTATCTGGAAAAATGGATTGCAAGTTAGTCCACAAGTTGCAACCCATTTGATAGTCCTACCATTTAGGATATACATAAACATTAGTCATATTTCTTTGCCTAAAGGATCTATCTAGAAGATGACCTTTTTCTTTAAGTAAAATATGGTATAACATAACAAATATCCAATAATACCCACAATACAATGACATAACAAAATATTAAAATATGTTTATAAATAATAAAAATCACAAGTAAGGAATAAGTAAAACTTACCCCTTTTAGTACAATATGAAGTAGTAGGCTTTCTTAGACTTTAACAATAATGTATTCACAATGTATTGCTCCCTCAGCCTATCATGCTTCTTAGCTTGAGAGTCCATGTGATGTCTTAGTGATATGGACACAAAACTCCATAATGAGCTCTTACTACTATGAAGGAGTAACGTCATAACAATACATGTAAAAGGAGAAGCGTGGGTTAAACTTCTATTCAGATAGTAGTTAAATTAATTCATATTTATCCAAAAAAATATAAAATAAACTGATCTCACCCTAAGCTATATGTAAATGACATTGAACTTATTAAACTATGGA
Organism: Sindora glabra; assembly: GCA_020226215.1. Classification (NCBI taxonomy): domain Eukaryota; kingdom Viridiplantae; phylum Streptophyta; class Magnoliopsida; order Fabales; family Fabaceae; genus Sindora; species Sindora glabra. Next base: position 78,597 of record JAIUCU010000141.1, read on the forward strand.
AGTTGTAAAATAGCATATGCCTTCTCAATGAATAGTAGATAACATGTCCGTACCATCTCTAACTCCATCATGAGATGTACATAGGCTCTTTGGGCATATAAGCTATTAAGATTCACTTGTAGTGCCTTTTAATTGTGGTTAAGAGCATTAAAGCATAAATAATGTCAATTAGTAATCTCAAACAACAAGATTAATATTACTTTAATTGTATAAAATAATTAGAAGAGGAAAGGATACATAATGATATATTCATTAGGAATTGAATAAGGGTTTTCCACCATGCATTGAAAATCCTATAAGCCTTGTCTACTATCTAAACTTCATTGTTTAGCACCAATAACTTAGTCATGTAATCTAAGGGCTTGTCGATAACTATCTCGACTTAATTGTTCAATAATCGTTAATGATGGAGCTTATGGCTTGTCAAAACCTACCCAATTGCGACCATGCATATAGGCAGTCTTGCCACCATTAGGACACATAGGGCTCCACCTTATTCAATGTGAAATCCCACTATCAAAAACTTAATTCATTTATAGACACATATAGAAGATTGTAAAGTTAAGAGGTGACATTTAATTAGGTATGTCGTCCATAATGTGTCTTACTATGGTGGCCAATGTTAGGTTACGGATTAACATACGCAGCGAAATTTTTAAATTTTGATTCGAATCTAGCTAGGATCCATGCAAAAGGCATAAATCAAGGTTAGAGTTTTACCTTATTTGTATTTGTGTTCTTTCTTTTGAGAGACTGATTCATGAATCAAACACCATCCAAATGTACATTGTCTCTACAGTATCCACACAGAGTGAACAATGACCTTTCCCATCGACAAAGCTGTTAGGGTTCGTTTTTCTCACTAGGATTGGGATTGGACCTTTTCTAGAGTGATTTTAGGATTTGATGAAGCTTATGAGCGTGTCCCTTATGTGCTACCTCGAAATATTTTTTATAGAACTAATGCATGTTATAATCCTAATCCTACTAGGATAATGCTTCAAAAAATCCTAATCACACTGAACAACTATCACTTTATCCTTATCCTAGAAAGAGTGAGGAGAGATAGGACTTATCTATCATTATATAATATTAGATAATTACATTATCTCATAATATAATCATCTAATATTAAATTAGCATATAACTATCTTATATTAGATAATAATATTATCTCATAATATAATTATTTAATATCTTATAACGTAATTATTTGATGTTACTTTAATATCAAATAATATTACATAATATTATATATATTATATGAGAAATTATTATTATCTTAATAATAATAATATATAAGCACGAAAATAAGTCCAATTAATTGGATTTTAGTCTAACTAAAGCCTAATTAAAATTATCTTATTCCTATTCCTTTTATGTGATTCTGTAGGTTCTTACTACGTTAATAATGACTCATTTTGGGCCATAGATAGTGAGCAGTATCTAGCAATACATCACTACTACTCAAGTAATAAGAATGTCTATGATTCAACATTTATATAATATATGATCAATGCTTTGCATCACAATCCCTTTTGTAATAATATCTAAATTGAACTGGAGGCATGGAGTATGTCATCTTCGTCAATGTTCAATTTATATTTCTTGATACTGAGTAGACTTAAAATAAATGATTAATATCACATATTAATCCAATTGAACATGACCATGCATTTCTAAATCTCCTTCAATTAAGGGGCTCAAAGATATTTCTTTTTTATACAAGAGTAACAAAATTCTATCTACATTTAAACTAGTTGTAAGAGAGATTAAAACCCTTTATTGATTAGTAGTCCTAAGCATAAGTTAGGTAACAATTAGGTAGGCTAGCTCCTCTATATGAGCAGTGGTTATAGAGGCTTACTAGATAAACATCATAAAACTTTGTTATATAGTCTACTAAAAGGCAAATTAGTTTATCAAAGCACAAAGCTACTATTACATCTATTCCTACTATCGTTACTATATCTGCATGTATTACTTTTGCTACATTTTTACATTTAATTTACATTAAGTCGAGCTTCCATGTTGTGGAAATGCTCACTTTGAAGTCCTCTAAATTAGAGCACAAAGGTCCGCTAGATAGCTCTTTGATAGGTTGAAGTAGTCCTTTAGGTTGGCACCATATCCAACACCTTAAACACAATTAGGATGCTGCTCAAATCCTAATACTATGGTTAAGATATGTATTGTCTTCTTTTGTTAACTCTAGCTTACTTCCATACCTTTGCATATTAAATGGAAGGTGACTTTTGCAAGCCTTTCTTCCATCAATTCTTGCATTAATTTTTGGAAGCCTTTTTTGAAAGCCTATATGGATATATATTCTTCCTTTACCTCTCCTAATTTAGACTATTTAACTCATTTTGACAAAAAAGACATATTATTTTACAAGTATAAATAATATATAAACGAAACATTTAGTAAAACAAGTTTCTAGATTGCACAAATTTTACTTGAAAATACTCATCATCCTTTTATTCCAAGAACTTATCCCATGATTGTTGGTTAATGAAATTGGATTCATAAAGTGAGTTTATCTTTTTCCTAATATCAAGATTGATGTATTCCCACCTTAGCCTTTTCTTGAAGTTATTACATCGATCTATTGCTTGTAAAAATACTTTTCTACACATGTGAAAGGCATTAGGAATATCGAAAGCACTTTACAAGGAAAAACACACATAAAAGAGTTATGTGTAATTATTCTAAGAATATATTTTTTTAGAACTATGCACAAAGTTATCCAATCTAAGTGTACATATCAAGACTTCATCCCAATGGTTATCCTTTAATGTTGAGGTAACACACCTTATATCTACACAACCTATTTGATATTTAGGACTATGCTACTAATCCAATAGAATCATTTATATACCATTTTATTTCTTCCACTTGCTTGCCTTTTAGCATTAAACTAAACATCTAACTTTTCACCCTTAACTTGCATCATGGCAATTCCCCTTAATATTGTGAGACCTCTCTTAGTCCTTTAGGTAGGAGGAAAACATTTTCTAAAAGGATCCATATTCTTGATGTTTTTTAAAAAATAATGTCAATCATGTACAATGATAGATAGAAAAAGTTAAAGGTTAACGTTACTTAATGATGAAGAAAGTAGCAAATATACAAATTGTACTCACAAAAAATATTGCATGGTGGGTATGGCAAAACATATAATTGCATGAAATTAACTAAACAAACATTACATCAATTATCATCCTTTACAAATTCTTTCATTAATTTACATAACTAAGGACCAAATAAGATTCATTCCGTATATAATATATCCAATGCTTTATAACTAAACCTTAAAAATATCACCAAATACAATAGATAATATAAGCTTAAACTTATTGATGAAAAAGACTACCATAATGTCACTACACATACATATATATCCTAACCAAACAAACATAAATAATCTATCAATATTAAAAAAATAATGAAAATGAAATAGAAAAAATGTATTTAAAAATAGGTATCCTAACAAGAGCGACCACGAAGCTAGTTATGAATGTCATTGAGAACATAGTAGAGGTTTAAGACTTGTCAAAGAAATGATAAAAGTGGATATTATCATCGGAGAAGTAAGTTTCAAAAAGTAAGAGTAATATGAAACAAAGAACAAAATCAAAATATATGCAAACAAAAACTTCACACATCAGTTTTTACTTTGATAACTAACGTTCTATGTAAACGATATTAAATTAATGCAAAATAGGCATATAAAGTTAAGATAATATTTACAAAAATACCACCACTCCATCAATTTTATCCTCAGTTAAAGTAAACAACTAATGTCTTAAGTTTGCTACGAGCATTATAAAGTAATAGTTTGCATTATTATTGACATCAATTAACTAGAAAATTGATGTCTTAAATTTTATAGTAATTTCAAACATTAAACTGCATCTAAATAAACATTGATTATGAGTTTTAACTAATGTTTTAAGTTTTGTAATATTGAAAAATGTCATCGTGTCTAAATAGATATTAGTTTTATTTATTAATTATCATTTTATAGTTCCTAATAATTTCAAAAATACTATAGTGTCAATATATAGACATTGATTTTCACTTTGATCGTGCCTATCCACTAACATATATTAACAATTATGTGGTATAGTCTTTTTTTGAAAATCCTCGATGCACATTTAATAATAATGACAATGCTTTCATCTCATGTTTTATATTCTATAAATTTTGCCTTCATCTCCTATTGTGCATTCCATTGATTTTGCAACCCCATAAATTAATTGATGAGTTAGATTATATGACTAGTAGCAAAATATTTAAAAAGTAAACTTTTTTTTTGTGAAGTCGTTAAGTTTACATAGGTTGATTCTTCAATGGTGTTCAATTTCTCAATCATAACCATTCGTTGATCATATTTCTTAAAAAAAATCTACTACAGTCACTGTTATGGATTTGCCTTCTAATTTTGCCCCATTTACATAAGCTAAAGTGAAAATCGACACCTATAATAGTGTCCTGACATTTTTAAAATTAAGAGTAACTTGCCATGTCAATTAAAATAATAAGCTAACATTTTATACCCTTATTTTCCAATAGGAGATGGAAGGTCTAGCACAGAGAAACTTGCATAAGAGTTATACAATAAATTGATGTCTAAAAGAATGTCAAGAGCCAATTATTAATTTTTTTCATAAAGATTGGTGTTTTAGACATTAGATGTACTTAAAAATCAACATTTAAAGATTATATACAACTAATTATTATTTGTATTTATGGTGTTACAAGAAATTATAAACATTATTTATATTTCAATGGTCTGCTCATTTAAAATATGCTTTGGCATTCATGAGATGAATACTTACAACAATGTTGGTTTTTCAAATAACCACAATTAAAAGGCATGTCAATGGACTCAATATGAAAAAAAATTCAATTTTTAATATGTTGCTTATTTGTTAATAATCAATGTAGAATTTCTGCCTATAAATTATATCCACAGTTTCAATTCTCTTTCACTACATTTTTCATTTAGTTGTTAAATCCATAGATTCTCTTTGCATTGTTGTGATTCCACCCTAGAATTCCAAGACACACATGCCCATTGCCTCTTATTTTGAAGAGTTTGTTTAATACAATGTGCTACAATGAATTTTGTTATCAGCAATGACAGTTCTTTTAGTAAATAATTTTAGTACTATTTATTTTGTAAAATTTACAATTACACTAATTGTTGCATTCTTTTAAATTTTATGATATTAAATTTAAATTTTTTCAACTAATTCTCTCAATTTTTATTGAAATAAATTTTTAGAAAAATCAACCGCAAGATCTTTCTACAAAAATAGATATGAATCATCCTCTAATAATTCATAGAAAGTAAGATGGAAAAGGAAGCAAAAATAATTTCATTCTCCAAATTTAATAAAAAAAATAAAATTTCAATTTTGATTAACAAATGTGGGATAAAAGGATTAATTAAAGAATGTGTTTTTTCACTGCCAGGATTCAAATTGGGAAATCCGAGGCACATATTGCCGTTGCCTCCTATTTTGGAGAGGCCTCAATACAGTGTGGTAATGAGGGCTTTGTTATCAATAGTGGTAACTCTATTTTCAAATAGTGTCAGTGCAATTTATTTTGTAAAATTTATAGTTTGCACTATTGCAATTTTTAGAATTTGATGATGCCACTCAAGATTAAATTTGAATTTTTTTCAACCAATTCTCCTGATATTTATTGAAATAAATTAAAAAAAATCAACCTCAAGCTCTTTCTACAGAAAGAAATTGCACTGACACTATTTAAAATGGAAGCAAAAACAATTTCATTCTCTAGAGTTGATACAAAATAAAATTTAAATTTTGACGAAGCAAACGGGATAAAAAGATTAAAAAAATATATTTTTCCATTACCAGGATTCAAATCATGAATTCCGATTTTGGAAAGTTCCTTCAAGAAAGAGTGCTACAGCAAATTTTGTTTTTATTACTGCTAACTTTCTTACTAAATAGTTTAAGTGAGATTTTATTTTGCAAAATTTATGCTTTACACTAACTATTGGATTCTTAAAAAGATTATTATGTTACTCAAAAATAAATTTAAATATTTTTCAACCTATTTTGCTGATTTTTATTGAAACAAATTAGAAAGAATGACAAACACAATCTTCTTCTATGAAAGAGATACAAAATTCCACCTAATAATTAATAAAAAAGAATAAGAATGAGACAAAAACTAATTTCATCCTCAAGACTTGAAAGTAAATAAAATTTAAAATCTAAAAGGCAATTGTGGGATAAAAAGATTAATAAGGGAATATATTTTTTTCACTGTCAGGATTCCAGCCCGGAATTCCAAGACCCACATACTCGATGCCTACTATTTTGAAGAGTTTGTCTCAATACAGCGTGCTACAACAGATTTTGTGATCATTTGGGGTAACTCTTTTATTAAATAATTTCAGTAATATTTATTTTGTAAAATTTTTAATTTACACTAACAGTTGCATTTCCTTAAAAATTTATTATTTTACTCAAGATTAAATATATATTTTTTCAATCAATTTTCTGGATTTTTGTTAAAATAAATTAAAAAAATCAACCTCAAAATCTTTCTAAAAAAATTCCACTAATAATTCATAAAAAGCAATCTAAAAAGGAAGCAAAAATAATTTGATTCTCCGGATTGATAGAAAATAAAATTTTAATTTTGATGAAGTCAAATATGGTATTAAAAAGATTAATTAAAGAATGTGTTTTACCACTGCCAGGATTCAAACTGAGAATTCCCAGGCACACATACCTATTGCCTCCTATTTTAGAGATTTTGGTTCAATACAGTGTGCTACTGCAGATTTTGTTATCATCAATGGTAATTCTTTTATTAAATATCTTCAGTGCTATTTATTTTGTAAAATTTATAATTTACACTAACTATTGCATTTTTTTTAGAATTTTATGATGCTACTCAAGATTAAGTTTAATTTTTTTTAGTTGATTCTCCTGATTTTTATCGAAACAAATTAAAAAAAAATGAACCTCATGCCCTTTTTATAACAAGAGAATCGAAAATTCGACTAATAATTCATAAAAAACAAGACTGAAAAGGAAGCAAAAATAATTTCATTCTTCAAACTTAATAGAAAATGAAATTCAAATTTCGACGAAGCAAATGTGGGATAAAAATGTTTTTCTACTACCAAGACTAAGACTAGAACCCTGAAATCCAAAGCACACTTGCCCATCCTGCCTTATTTTTGAGAGTTCCGTCAATACGAGGTGCTACAACGGATTTTGTTATCATTATTACTTACTTTTTTACTAAATAGTTTAAGTGTGATTTTATTTTGGAAAATTTATTATTTACACTGACTGTTGAATTTTTTAAAAGATTGTGTTGTTATACAAGAATAAATTTAAATAATTTTCAAACCTAGTCCACTGATTTCCATTAAAATAAATAAGATAATATAACAAACTCAATCTCCTTCTATAAAAGTAATGCAAAAAATCCACTTAATAATTTAAAAAGAAAAAGGAAAGATTAAGAAGAAGGCAAAAATAATTTCATTCTCCAGACTTGAAAGTAAATAAAATCCAAAGTTTGGAAAGGCAATAGTGGTATAAAAAGATTAATAAAAAATATTTTTCTATGCCAGGATTTGAATCCAAAATTCCAAGACATACATTCCCATTTATCCATTGCCTCCTATTTCGGGGAGCTTTCCACAATACACTGTCCTACACTAGATTCTATAATCATTTGGGGTAACTCTTTTTTTCAAATAGGTTTAGTGCTATTTATTTTGTAAAAGTAATAATTTACACTAATTATTGTATTATTTTTAGAATTTTTTTGATATTACTTAAAATTAAATTAAAAATTTTTCAATCGATTCTCCTGATTTTTATTGAAATGTATTAGAAAAAAGTCAACCTCAGGCTCCTTCAACCAAAAGAGATATGAAAAGTTCACTAATAATTCATATGGAAACAAAAATAATTTGATTCTTTAGACTTGACTGAAAATAAAATCTAAATTTCAATGATGCAAATGTAGGATAAAATGATTAATTAAAGAAAATGTATTTTGGTTACAAGGATTAAAACCCGTAATTTTAAGGCACATATGCCCCTTGCCTCCAATTTCAGAGTGTTCCTTCAATACAGTGTGTTATAGCAGATTTTATTATCATTACTATTAGCTTTTTTATTAAACAACTTTAGTGAGTAAAATTTATTCTTTACACTAATTGTTGAATTTTTAAAAAGGTTATGATGTTACTGAAGAATAAATTTAAATATTTTTCAACCTATTTCAATTATTTTCATTAAAATAAACAAGAAAATAAAACAAATTCAAACTCCTTCCATGAAAGAGATACAAATATTCCACCTAATAATTAATAGAAAAGAAAAGAATATGAAGGAGGAAAAAATAATTTCATGGTCTACACTTGAAAGTAAATAAAATTAAAAAATTGGAGAGGTAATTGTGAGATAAAATAATTTATAAAAAATACTTTTTTCCGCTACCAAGATTTGATCCCAAATTTCCAAAGCACATATGCCCATCACCCCTTATTCTGGAGAGTTAGCCACAAGACAATGTGCTATAACGGATTTTGTTATTATCAGTGGTAACTCTTTTATCAAATTATTTAAAAGCTATTTATTTTGTAAAATTTATACTATATTCGAATTGTTGCATCTTTTTAAGAATTTTATAACTTTACAAGAGATTAAATTTATATTTTTTCAACCGATTCTCCTGATTTTTATTGAAACAAATTAGAAAAAAAAATCAACCTCACGGTCCTTCTTGAAAAAGAGGTACGAAATCCTGCTAATAATTAATAAAAGAAAGACAGAAAAGGACACTAAAATAATTTCACTCTCTAAACTTGACAAAAAATTAAATTTAAATTTCGAAGATGCAAATGTCGGATAAAAAGATTAATTAAAGAATGTGTTTTTCTACGGTCAAGATTTGAACCAAGAATTCCGAGGCACAGATGCTAATGCCCCCTATTTTAGAGTGTTTGCCTCAATATTGTGTGCTATTACGGATTTTGCTATAATTAGTGGTAATTCTTTTATTAAATTGTTTCAATGCTATTTTTTTATAAAATTTATAATTTACACTAATTGTTGCATCTTTTTAAAATTTTATGATGTTATTCAATAATAAATTTAAATATTTTTCGATCTATTCCACTAATTTTTATTAAAGTAAGGAAGAAAAACATAACAAACTCAGTCTCCTTTTATGAAAGAGATACAAAATTCTTCTTAATAATTAATAAAAGGAAAAGAATAAGAAGGAGGCAAAAATAATTTCACTCTATAGACTTGAAAGTAAATAAAATTCAAAATTTGGAGAGGCATTTCCAGATAAAAAAATCTATACTGCTATATAATGGCAATTGAAAGGCTTAGTGTCCATTTTTTTAGTCTTCCTAAAAAACTCATGATAACTTATTTTATACGAAAAAAGGAGTGGATAACTATGTAATTTTGTAATTAATTTATTTAATAATTAAATAGCATTTTTTATTAGTTACAAAAAATTTATAAACAATTAAAATTCTATCACTCATCTTTATCATCATTTATTAGTTACTTTCTCTCCTATATATAATAACCTTATCAATTTTTATTTATTTTATCTCCTTATTTTCCTCATTCTTTCTGCATCAATATGTTTCACGGAGTCACACTAATAGTTTTTTAATTAATTTGGTTGTATCCATTTTGCCCTATTTTATTAATAATTTAATTAATTTGATCCATCCATTTGTAATTCTATTAATGGATTAATGATAATAAATGAAAAGATTATAAAATAACATATAAATAGTATATGGAGAATGAAATTGATACTAAAAATTTAGGAAGGACCGAATGATTTAACTTATATTCGTGAATGATAAAATAAATATTGTAAGTAAAAAATTAAATGTAAATAAATTTATAATAATTTAAATATAAATTTATAATTAGGGTTTAGGTATGCAAGATAATTCAAAATTATGATTTGTATGGGCATTTGTTTGATATAATTCAATTTTTTTAAGGAATTTTTAGAAAATAAAAAAAATGCTTAAAAGATGTAAAATTTTTACTTCTATGATGTAATAAATTAATTAACATAAACAAAAATTCTTCAACTAATTCATAAAAGCGAAGATTGAAATTAGACAAAAAAATATTTTAATTCTCCAAACTGGAGAGAGAATAAAATTAAATTTTTTACTTGCCTAGTGTGGAATGAAAATACAAAGAGTATAAAATATTTTTCTACTGCCAGGATTCGAACCTGGAATTCCGAGGCACACATGCCCATTGTCTCCTATTTCCGAGAATTCCCTCATGACAACGTGCTACAGAGGATTTTGATGTCGCTATTGCAAATTTTTTTCTCAAATACTTCTTGTGTCATTTTATTTTCTAAAATTTGTGGCTCGCACTGACCGTTGAATGTTTAAAATGCTTATGATGTTGAACAAAAACAAATACAACCATTTTTTAACCAATTTCGATGATCTTGACATAAATAAAAAATAAGAATTAGGAGGATGCAAAAATAACTACATTTTCCAGACATAACTATGAATAAAATTCAAAGTTTTGAATGGCAATAAATTAGAATAATTCAATATTATAAGTTCGTTATAACATGTAAGGAATAAAATTCATCCTCATGCTCCGTCTTCGATATTTGATGGATGAATTCCATAATAAAAATGTAAAAAACATGGTAGAAAGGGAAAAAATAATTTCAATCTCCTCAGCAAACTCTATAATAAAATTCAAATTCTAGTGAAGCAAGAGTGGGACGAAATGATAAATGATGAAAAATGCTTCTCCAATGCAAGTGTTCAAACTCGTAATTTTGTGGTGCATTGGCCCATGCCTATTGTCTCTAATTTTGGTGATTTTTTCCGATATAGTCCCAAAAGGAATAAGGAGGTTGAAAAAAATGATTACATTTTCTTGACTTTTAAGTAAATAAATTAAGAATTTTCTTGAGACAATAATATAAAATAAATCAAAATTTATTGGAAGAAATTAATTAACAAAATTCAACCTCTAGCTGCATTTCCAATAATTGATACTAAAATTCTTCAACCAATTCATAAAAGAAAAGATTGAAATTAGACAAAAAAAATATTTTAATTCTCCAAACTGGGGAGAGAATAAAATTAAAATTTTTACTTGCCTAATGTGGAGTGAAAACATAAAGAGTATAAAATATTTTTCCACTGCCAGGATTCGAACCTGGAATTCTAAGGCACACATGTCCATTGTCTCTTATTTTAAAAAATTCCCTTATGACAATGTGCTACAGCGAATTTTAATGTCGGTGTTGCAAATTTTTTTCTCAAATACTGCTTGTGTCATTTTATTTTCTAAAATTTGTGGCTCGCACTGACTGTTGAATGTTTAAAATGCTTATGATGTTGAACAAAAACAAATACAAAGTTTTTTAACTATTTCCGCTGATTTTGAGCAAAATAAAAAAGAAGAATTTAAAGGACTAAAAAGTAACTGCACTTTCTAGAGATAACTATAAATAAAATTCAAAGTGTTGAACGGCAATAAATTAGAATAATTCAATATTATAATTTCATTGGAACATGTAAGGAATAAAATTCAACCTCATGCTCCGTCTTCGATAATTGATAGATGAATTCCACAATAAAAATGTTAAAAACATGGTAGAAAGGAAAAAATAATTTGAATCTTCTCAACAAACACTATAATGAAATTCAAATTCTAGCGAAGCAGGAGTGGGACAAAATGATAAATGATGAAAAATGCTTTTCCATTGCATGTATTCAAACTCGTAATTTCGTGGTGCACTGGCCCATGCCGATTGTCTCCAATTTTTGGGATTTTTACCAATATACTTCGTGTTAACTATTTTCCTAAAAAGAATAAGGAGGAGTAAAACATGATTACATTTTCTTAACTTTTAAGTAAATAAATTAAGAATTTTTTGGAGATAATAATCTAAAATAAATCAAAATTTATTTAAAGATATTAATAAAAAATTCAACTTTTGGCTACATTTCCAGTAATTGATACTAAAATTCTTCAACCGATTTGTAAAAGCAAAGATTGAAATTAGACAAAAAATATTTTAATTCCCTAAACTAGAGAGAGAATAAAATTTAAATTTTTACTTGGCTAGTGTGGAATGAAAACATAAAGAGTATAAAATATTTTTCCCCTGCCAGGATTCGAACGTGGAATTTCGAGGCACACATGCCCATTGTCTCCTATTTTGGAGAATTCCCTCATGACAATGTGCTACAGCAGATTTTGATGTCAATATTGCAAATTTTTTTCTCAAACACTTCTTGTGTCATTTTATTTTCTAAAATTTGTGGCTCGCACTAATCGTTGAATTTTAAAAATGCTTATGATGTTGAACAAAAACAAATACAACCATTTTTTAACTGATTCTGCTAATTTTGACTGAAATAAAAAAATGAAGAATTAAAAGGGCACAAAAATAACTCCATTTTCCAGACATAACTATAAATAAAATTCAAAGTTCTGAATGGCAATAAATTAGAATAATTCAATATTATAAGTTCATTGGAACATGTAAGGAATTAAATTCAACCTCATGCTCCGTCTTCGATGATTGATAGACGAATTTCACAATAAAAATGTAAAAAACATGGTAGATAGGAAAAAAATAATTTCAATCTCCTCAGCAAACACTAATGAAATTCAAGTTATGGTAAAGCAGGAGTGGGACAAAATGATAAATGACGAAAAATGCTTTTCCATTGCAAGTATTCAAACTCATAATTCGTGGTGCACTGGCCCATGCCGATTGTCTCCAATTTTGGTGATTTTTACCAATATACTTCGTGTTAACTATTTTCCTAAAAAGAATAAGGAGGATAAAAAATGATTACATTTTCTTGACTTTTAAGTAATTAAATTAATAAATTTCTGGAGACAGTAATCTAATATAAATCAAAATTTATTCAAAGAAATTAATAAAAAAAGTCAACTTCTGGCTCTATTTCCAGTAATTGATACTAAAATTCTTCAACCAATTCATAAAAGCGAAGATTGAAATTAGACAAAATTATTTTAATTCCCTAAACTAGAGAGAGAATAAAATTTAAATTTAAACTAGAGAGAGAATAAAATTTATAGGTATAACTAGGATATTTAAATATACAAGGTGAAAGAAAGCAAATTTACCATATATTACAATCATTATAAAGAAAGCAAAAACCTTTAGAAAAATATGAAAATCACGAGTGAAAAAAAGGAAAGATTTATTATATTTGAATAATCAACATAGAAAGAAATTATAATTATATAGGTAAAATGTAATTTACCTTTCTAAACTAGAAGGTATGTGCAAAAAATTCCTTAGTATCAAACTAAGGGCACCTAAACCATGATCGGTGTGTGATTAACCCCATAATGTTGAGTTGTGATCCAAATTAATAAAAGTAACACTCTATTTCTCTCTTTCTTTCCATTCTTTCTCTTCAAAACATCACTATCATAAGTAAAAAAACACCTCTTACTTTTTTTTCAGTAGCTCACAATCTTCATTTTTTCTTTTGTTAGCTATAAAATTCTAAGATATACATTTTTAATTTGCTTCTTTTCTTTTGTTTTACTATGGGTCATTGACCAATTCCACTTGTTCTATATTTCTATATAGTAATTTTATGGATTGAAAGGATTTGTTTCATTATACAACAAATAGATTATTGTTCAAACATGTAGACATTTTTCACTACATATGTAATATGTATTCTTCAAAAAGAAAACTCAATTGTATTCAAATCTCTTCAAAATATTGGTATTAATAAAGAATACCAAAAAAATACATGTTATAATTACATCCAAAAACTAGTTGTTGCATATAAACTAAAGAATTAACAAAGAAATTGTTTTCTAAATCATGTGCTACTATCTTGAACCAAAATATACAACAAGCACAATATCATTATATTATATGTTCAAATATTTAGAAAGAACAAATAATTACAATATTAGGGTAGGCTACAATTGTGTCAAATTGCAACATTAGGACATTTTCTTATGTAATGGTCAGTCTTTTATAGAAAAATAAAAAAAACTATAAATGGATATGTTAGGTGGTAGAATAAAAGAAAAAAAGTAAAACAAAAATGTAGATTTTAGAATTTTACAATTAGAAAAATATTATGGATTAATGCAAGAAGAAATAAGAGATTTTTTATTAGGATTATGTACATATTTAGGATGATTTCTTTTCTATGTTTTAAGGATATGATATATATATCTTCTTTTTATGTTTAGGATAATTTCTTTCCTATGTTTTTGGGATATGATGTATATTTTATTTTTTATTTATTTTAAAGGTATATATCTAATTGATGTAAATCACATTATTATTTTCTATATAAGCTTAAAGAGCTAATGAGAATGGATGAGTTTTTTCCTATCAAATTTTTACATGGTATTAGAGCTTGGCTCTAAGAACTAATGATCTTCACTATGGCAGAGATTAAGAATAAAGGTGAAACTAAAGGTGGGTTATAGTCAAAGAAAAAGATCTCTCCTTATGATCTATATTCAAGTGACAATTCAAGAAATCTCATTACTCAGGTGCAATTGAGAGGCGAGAATTATGAAGATAGGCTCATGCAGTTCGATGCTTGTTAAAGGCAAGAAGAAAGTTTAAGTTTATTACTGGGACAAATGTAAGACAAACTGGTAAGGACTCACCTTGCCCATGGATTATCAACACAAGTGCTTCACATCACATGACTGGCACTCTTACGTGCTTGATAAATTTATGAGATATTGAACTCTACCCTATTGGAATGCCTAATGACATAGAGTCTTATGCAACAAAAGAGGGAACAGTCATTCTTGGGGACAAATTTATACTCAAACATGTTTTATTTATTCTTGAATTGTAACTTGATTTTAGTTTCTCGACTATTGCACAATGTTGACTACATTGTTTAGTTTACTAATAACGTGTGTAATATAGGATTGTGTTTTGAGGACGCTGATTGGAGTAGGTGAACTAACTGAGAGGCTTTATCTTTTTTGTAAGGTGACACCAATTCGTGTCTACAAAGCAAGTGGCGTTGGATCTTATGAGTTATGGCATAAAAGAATAGAATATCCAGTTATTAAAATAGTTAGTATACTTCTTGGTATTGATAAGAAAGAAGCTGTTGTTAGCCTTAGGTTTCATGTGATGAGTTTTGATGATGACAAATAGGTGTTGCAATAACATTGTATGTCTAATGCTAAAGTGATATATGTTAATAGACATACTATGTTATAATTTATGCATATATATGATATGATGACAATACTTGTTCTTATATATGCATAATGACAAATGAATGTTATAATAACATTGCATGTCTTTATACCAAAATGTTATAAAATCTTCAATAGACATGCTATACTATGGTTGAAATTGTAATGCTTGATTTGGTGCTAAAAGAGTTATATTGTAGATGATCATTACTAAGCATATGATTAATCAAGATATATGAAAGGATGATTATGCATGTTCTTGTACTAATTTATTTTATATGAATCATGCATATCAAAATAAGATATATTAGATTGGACTAATTATTTGGTTTGCAAAGTTTATGAACTTATATATAGGAAAGTCCAAGATGAAGAAGAGTGAGTATTGAAACAAGGAAATGGTAGATCATATTGTGCTCAACTCTAGAGCAAGGAAGAAAGATAAGAAAGAAGACGTGGTCCAAGTATTGAAGATTAAGAAGATTAAAAGCTTGAAAGCATCAAGAAAAGCTAAGGAACTTTATTGATATAGTTTTTCATCCTAAGGCTTAGTCTTTCTTGTAAAATAGAGTATTTCTTGATATAGAGCTTAAATATGTTTTTTATATTCTTAGCTTGACCAAAATGTTTTAAAAGATAGCCCACAATCACATTTTAACAAGATAGCTTATGGGGACATTTCAAAAATAAATGAGATATGAGTTTTTGATGTTTTCAGTTTTGACCTTTGGTCATTCTCTCAATCATATCTCATAAAATACTCATGATTTTACTGTTAAAATTTTTCCATATGAAAATAGACTCAAAAAGCTTTCCATGGACATATCATTTTCTTAAAATTATCAATATATGAAAGAGTTATGATCTCTTCAAGTTGAATATAAAAATTAGCCTTCTGCATGATAGCCATTTCTAACGTGTGCTCATTGATTTGATCATATCTTGAAAAATACAAATTATATGACATGAAATTATTTTTATGTGAAAATAGACTCAAAGGTCTTTCCATGTACTGGTCATTTGCCTAAAATGACTAAGATATGAAAGAGTTATGAATTTTACAAGTTGAGTCTTAAAATCAGATTTTCACTAATTCACTGACTCTGACCTTTGCTCTTTATTTTGAACATATCTTAAAAATTACATTAGATATGAGCATGAAACTAGTTCAATTTGAAAGTAGACTCAATTAGCTTTCTAATTAGGTCATTTGCTTAAAACTGACTTAAAATGAAGAAGTTATGACCTTTTAAAATTGAATCTGTGTTTCTGTTTAGGTGAATTGATTGCTGAATCGATTTTAGACATCCAGAGAGCACTCTAGACGTCCTGAATCGATTCTCCACTCGATTCCAACTATCCTGGTGCCCGAATAATGGCTAGTAATAGTTGTTTTTCATTCCTAACAACCCCAAATGGAGATATTACTCCATGGGCTTCATATATAAGTTAAGAAATGCAAAATACAATGAAGAAAGAGCCTAAACTTCAATTGAAAATATCATTTTACATCCTTCTTCATCCAAATTATGATTTGAGCTTATCTTTGTGAAATTTCTCTATTCTAGGACTTCATTTGTTCTATCCATTCTTTAAGAGAGTTTGTATGAATTGTTCTTCATCTTTTATCATTTCTTAATTGTAAAGGGTGTGGTATCTCTTGAAAAAACTTAGAGAGGGTGAGGTATCCCTTGTAAGAGACTTTATGCTCAAAGAAGAGCAAGGATTGTAAGGATTGAAAGGATAGTGGATTAATACAAGCTTGGAGAGCTTGGAGAGTGGATGTACACCTTGGTGAGGATATCTAAGAGAGGAACCGCTATAAATCCTTGTGTTTGATCTCTTTTCCCTATCTCTCTATTGTTTCTACAACATAGCTCTGTTTCTTTGATTTTTACTCTATTTTTCTTGCTGCATATGCTCTGTTTTGCTGCTAAATATATTATGCTATAATGCTTATATTGTTGCTTGGATATTTGAGTGGTTAAAAGAGAAATTCATCCATGCATTAGCTTTTAGATTATTTATCTATGCATAGTTGATATTTTTGTTGATATTACATGTTAAATTATGTTTCAATGCTTATGTTGATGCATAGATTATTAAATGTTTAAAAAGAGTGTATATTTATGCATTGGCTTATTAATTCTTTATCTATAGTTGAATGAGTTGCTTTGCACAAGTATATTGAATTGTTAAATGTTATGTGCAAACCTCTTCATTGAATTATTTTAAATTTACTTCTTGATAATTTGTTTATGGATAGTTGAATGAGCAAATTTGCATTAGCTCTTTGAATTGTCATATCTTAAGTGCAACAAACATATCCATAAAGCTTTCTTGAAAGTATTTAAATCAAAATTATCCTCATGGCTTCCTGAAATAAAAGGCTTCTCAAAAAGAGTTTGAAAAATGATAAAAGTTTTCAAAGCACCTAATTCATCCCTTCTTAGGTGTAGGTTGTCAAGGCCAACAGTTATTAGTAGACTTGAGTCTTGTGATATTTGTTTTAGGGATAAACAAACAAAAGATACATTTTTGTTGAGTGGGAATGATGCAAAGAATTATTTTGATTTAATCCATTATGATTTATGGGGAGCATATAGAACTCCTACTTCTTATGGTGTCATTTATTTCCTAACTATAGTAGATGATTGTTCGCGTGTATATGGGTGTACTTGTTGAAAATAAAAGATGAAGTTCCTTGGATTATTAAAAATTATTTTTCCATATTCCAGAGATAATTTAATAAATAAATCAAGATTGTGAGAAGTAATAATGGTATGAAGTTTTGAAGTTTGAAAAATTATTTCCAAGAAAATGGTATTTTACACAAAACTTCAATTCGTTGTACACCTTAATAGAATGGAAAGGTAGAGAGGAAACATCATCTTGTTTTAAATGTGGCGAAGGCATTAAGGTTTCAAGCCAATTTGCCTCTGAAATTTTAGGGAGAATGTATACTTACTATAGGATATTTAATTAATCAAACACCTTCTACTCTTCTTGATGGGAAAACACCTTATGAAATATTATTTGGTGCAAAGCCATCATATATGCATATTTGAATATTTGGTTGCTTGTGTTATGCTCACAACGATGATAGATGAGGTGATAAGTTTGCTAGTCGAAGTCGAAAGGTTATTTTTGTAAGATACCTTTATGGGAAAAAGGGGTAGGAATTGTATAATATTAAAAATGAAGTATATTTTGTTTCTTAGGATGTGAAATTTATGGACAATGTTTTTCCTTTTGATGACATTAGTGTGATAAGTGAAAAAAAATAGATGGATTAGTGTTGTCACTTGATTTAAATGATAATAATGAAAAAGAGAATGTTATGCAAAATAAAGTAAGTGTTAGTGAGAGTGACTTGAGCTCTCCAAATATGCCATTAGGAAATGACAACGGGGAGAAGGAAAATTCTGGAGAAGTAAATGACGTGAAGCAACAAATTGAGAATATAGAGCAAGAAGAGCGAGCCGAGAATGTTGTCCTTTAACAAATCGATCTTCTTGGTCGTGGACATTGGGTTAGGAAGCTTTCTTCATTCCTAAAAGATTATATCACCCATCCTATCTATGTAAGCCCCTTAGCTAGTTCATCTTTCCATTCAAAATCCTCAAGTACATGTTATCCAACTGCGCACTTTGTTAACTGTGATAAATTTTCTATGAAACATTAAGAGTTTTGGGTAGCTATTGTTGCAATATATAAGCTAACCTCATTTATTAAGGCTATAAAAGATGCAGAATGGAGAGATGCTATGAAAGAAGAGATACAAGCTTTGGAGGACAATGATACATAGATGATAGAAGATCTACTGCTAGGTAAGAAAGCGATAGGATACAAATAGATATATAAAATTAAATATAGTTCGGATGGAACCATTGAACAACATAAAGCAAGGCTAGTGATTCATGGAAATAAATAGATTGAAGGCATTGACTATAATGAGACTTTTGCTCTAACAGTAAAATTGGTGACAGTCTGGACCTTTTTGGTTATTGCAGCTGCCAAGAATTTTGAACTATATTAAATGGATATTTGAAATACTTTCTTGCATAGGAACTTGGAGGAAGAGGTGTATATGAAATTTCCCCTTGGCTATGCAGCTCAGTCTCCTAGTAAGGTGTGTCGACTCCATAAATCTTTATACGGCTTGAAACAAGCTCTTAGGTGCTAGTTTGCTAAATTATCTGAAGCTTCGAAAGCTTATGGTTTCCAACAATCATATTCAGATTACTCTCTTTTCACACAACGTGTTCATGACACGGAACTAAATGTCTTGGTTTATGTTGATGACATTGTTATGTCCAAAAACAATGGTGCTGCCATACAAAAAATTCAAGGTTTATCTTGGTTGCTATTTTCACATGAATGATCTTGGGAAATTGAAATATTTTCTAGGCATCAAAGTGGCATGAAATGCCACTAGTATTTTTTTAATCTCAATAAAAGTATGCCCTAGATCTCATATTTGATTGTAGGTTACTTGGAGCAAAGCTAGTAGCAATTCCCATTGAACAGAATTATTAGTTAGTGCTTGCTAAGGGAGTGGATTTACAAAAATCAACTAGATATAGATGTCTTGTTGGGTGTCTCATTTATTTGACCATTACACATCCTAAGTTATCTTATTGTGTTCATATCTTGGCATAATTCATGCCAAATTTGAAACTAGAGCATTAGGATGTAGCATTACATGTCATTCAGTACTTAAAAGGTAATCGAAGCCATGGAATTTTATTACATGTTGATTATGACTTATGCTTGTATGGATTTTGTGATGCTGACAAGGCTAGTTGTCCTCTCACTTGACAATCTTTAACAACTTATTTTATGACGTTAGGAAATTCTTTTATTTCTTGAAAGACTAAGAAGCAATCCATAATTTCTCGCTCTTTTGCTGAAGCCAAGTATCGTTCCATAGCCATTACTGCTTGTGAGCTAAAGTGGTTGAAAGGATTACTATTTTCTCTTGGCGTTGATTATTTTTGTCCAATGTAGCTTTACTGTGATAGTCAATATGCCTTTCATATTGCCAATAACCTGGTGTTTCATGAACGTATAAAACACATTGAGGTTGATTGTCATTTTGTAAGGGATGACATTACTAAGGGTAATATTAAACTAATGTATGTCCTCACTTCCACACAACTTGCTGACATTCTTACAAAGGCATTAGGCAAATGACAATTTGACACTTTTCTTTCTAAGTTGAGCATTCATCGTCTTCACGCTCCAACTTAAAGGGTTATTAGGATTATGTACGTATTTAGGATGATTTCTTTCCTATGTTTTAGGAATATGATGTATATCTTCTTTCTATATTTAGGATGATTTTTTTCCTATGTCTATCTTATCTATTTTAAGGGTATATATCTAATTGATGTAAATCACATTATTATAATCTGTTTATAAGCTCAAAGAGCTAATGAGAATGGATGATCTTTTTCCCATCAAATTTTCACATTTTTTTAGTTTAAGATAGTAATATCTTGAAGAAAAAAATGTTCATGAATGGAAAAGGATAAAGAATTAGGGTGCTACACTTATCAATTTAGATCATAACTCAATGTTAAAGAGTTAATTATGCATTAATAATAGTTTAAGCATTAAATCACCTTTAGTTTGAAAATCTGAGGTTTTTCACACATACCCCTTAATTTAGGAGGGTAAATTGCATTTCACCTTAAAAATAAGAATTTTCTACTAAAAACATTTTCAATAAAAAAAATAGAGCCTAGATATATCATGTCAAGTGGAATAAGGGGCATATGTTTAATTTTATTATTGTTCTTGTAAAATGGAAGCAGTAAACATTTTATTATTTCTATTTAATGCTAAAAAAAAGGGCATTTCTATCATTGTAACATGATATCTTGGTATATGTCATTACTCGAGATAAAAATTCACCTAGTAATCCTAGTTCTTTTTCATTATTGTGATAGATATATTTTGTAGCTAGTTTGTGATTATTACCTAGAGAGTAACATACTAATTCATCCAACATAATCAAAATGCCATATTGGTAACAATTATGGAACAAATAGTTGCCATGTTCAAAATTGGACATCATCTATAACATTAACATGTATTCACTAAAATTTTCCACTACTCAAAGGTTTACATACAAATTGAAAATTAAAATTAAAGTCTACATTGTCAAATTTGTGGTTTATCTTCCAAGCCATACAATAAATCATTATATTTTGTAAGTTTTAAAGGTCCATAACTTTCTCTAAAATATGAATATTTGAGATTAAAAATAAATGCAAAATTAACAAATTATCCGGCCTAACTTGATGACTCTCTTAACCCTATGATCAACATTTAGGTTACCTTTTTTAAGCCACCACAAAGCCCATTATAGGATGTCAACATATTCTTCATGTCAAATTATTACTATAAAACTGCTTATATATATATATGCTATGTGTTTAGTGGATTATACATTGGTTTCTATTATAAAATTACTTTAATATTCTATGTTTAGTGTAATCAATTGATATCTAATTGAGCATTATTATATATATTATTTTTCATGTCAATTATATAATTAATGTGAAAAAAGATTTTCATATTAGTTTCTTTACACAAAAATTAACATTTTTAATTTTAAAATATCTTACTTTTTTATATTTTACATTGATTTCTACTTTAAAAAAACTAACATAAAATATTTGTCTAATTTTTTAACATTGGTTTTTTTTACTTCCCTGCCATAATATTTATTATAAAAATTAAATAAATCTAACATTTTAGGAAAAACATGTATTTTGAGTTAAAAACTTTAAAATGTCATAGTTGCATGCTTAATTATTCATTTGAAACAAATTTTATATCAATTTTATATAACTTTTCAAAATCTATTCATGTGTAAAACTTCCTGAATTACAAAAAATGATCATTTTCATGAATTTTTTCACTTTTTCTTTATCTCTTATCATTATTTAGCTAGCCTTGAACTTCATTGTTACAGTCGCAAAAGTTATACAAATTAAACAAAAAAAATCTTTAAAAAGTCTATACAAAAAATTAAAGAAATAGAAGAGGCAAAGATATAAGAAATAGAAATAAGAAATATACCTTTTATATATGTTTTGACTTAATAGTCTAGAACATAACATTTGCTTTATGCTTAATATAGTTGAAATACTATATATCAATAATTCTTATATTTCTAATATGTGGTGGATGATGAAGTATTGCAGAGGAAGTTGGATGGAAATGGAGATTAAGTTTAGAAATAAATAATGAGAAAAATAAAATAATATTTTCCTTATTTATAGAGAAAAATATAGCCATATGCATCACTTTAGACATTAGTTATTTTAAGAATTAATGTCAAAAGTCTCAAGTGAAGAAAAGATTAGAGTTATTTATAAACAACCAACATCTAAAGTTTTCTCATATTTTAAAAAATGCCAGTACTCTCATAAATTTAGATTTTAATTATTTTAAAAAATCGATATCAAAGTCTCACAGGAAGAATATATGTATTTTTTTTAAGATTCAACATATAAAGTTTTCTTATATTTTTAAAAATGTCATCATTTTTATGACTTTAGATATTGGTTCTTTTAAGACCGAACATTTTATATATCATTCTTTTCTAAGTAAGCTAATGATTGGCATACTATTAGAGGCTACTAAATTCCAAAAATGACATATAAATTTTTTATATTTTTCCAATGAGACATTTGAAATATCTTTATACAATAGTTATGTATAAAACTAATATTTTAAATTTTTGCAATTTCCTAGACATTATAAATATCATAACTTGAAACATTACATTCAAAATCATAGTGTTTGAGTTTAATATTTTGTTATCAAACTTTTACAATAATTTTAAATGTCAATTATATTTAAGATTGTAGATTTACTCATTTTTTCAAACTTTTAAATGCCATACATTTTGGCATTATTTTAATAAAAAATTAATGCCCTAAGTTTCTTAATAATTTAAAAAATATCATTATTTTTCAATAGATGATTATATCAATGACTTACTGTTTTAAATTTTCATATAATTTCAAAAATGTTGTTGTATGAAAAAAAATATCAATTTTAACTTTGATAGATGTCTATCTGTCAATATCTATTTGTAATTTAGTAGTTGTAAATGCCTAAAGCACAAACAAATAAGTTATTAACTAGGGATGGTAATGGGGCAGGGTAATGATAGATTGGTGGTGTATTACCCCACCCCATAGTTGTGGTAGTGTGGCCTCTCCTAGCCCATCCCCCATCATGAGGTGAGTCGATGCCCATCCCCAAGATCTATAGGACATTGGTAATCCGTGGGAAAATTATTCAAAATTTTCATCAGAAATTCAAAATTCTTAGATTAGGTTTGGTGGGCTATTTTCTCTCTAAAAAATAAATTTGATTGCATTTACATTGAGGAAAAGATATACTTTTGATTCAATTTACTTCATTTTCTCATAAAAATTTAAAGTTTTTAAAATCATAAAAATTAGAATAAAAGAAATATACATCAAAATTACTTTATAATTAGTAGGGAAAGGCTTTAAAGAAAAAGGTCGTGAGATTGATGTTGACTATTATTTTTTGTATGTGTGCTCACAAATAACATGTGTGTTTTGGTTTCTAATGCTCAAATTTTAAGCACAACATTCATGTTTTTTGCAATTTTAAATATTTTTATTTATTTTCTTCTTCATATTAAAAAGCAACATAATTGAAAATTGAAATGTGATGCATATTGATAGGATAAAAATACTTTAAGTGGAGGGCTGAATTGGTGTTTCAAAAATTAAATAATCTAAGCTTTAAAATAGCTTGCTTTTTTTTTGGCTTGTTTTTTCATAGATTCCCCTATAAAGAAAGTAAAAAGTAAATTTGAAAGATTAAGCAAATAATATATAAAGATAAGTGATAAAGTACATAAAGTAAAGAGTAAGGGAAAAAAGAATATTGGTATATAGTAGTTCAATTGTCCAAAGAAAAAAATATTTCTTTAGGTCTATTCCACTATCCTAAGGCCAAATCTAACCTTAGTAATTACCTACTAGTACTTTATATCTTATATTGCTTGATTACACTTTATTAACTTAATCTTTGAAAGACTCAAGTAATTCCATCTAAAGCACTTGAAAACTTTCATTTTACAATCTAGAGACAAGGTGTCCACAAATTTTTCTTTCATACTTCACCCTAACTAGTAAATATTTGATGGGTAAGGTTTGTCTCTAGTAAAAATTATAAGGCTATTACATTCTAATAGTGTAAATATGCAAGTTTAAGAGTTCAAAAAAGAAGATAACAAAGAATAGAAAAAATTTAGAAAGAAAAAAACATTTTAAAGAGAAGAGGAAGTGCATTTTTCATCTTTTCAGTGAAATGTTATCCTCTATTTATAGTAGTTGGATAAAAAACTAGCCATTAAGAGTGCACACATCCCAAAGAGCAACTTCATGCCTAAGGTTCCTTCTCTTTTTGGCCCTTAAGTCTTACTTACTGCTTGCTTTTTTCAAAATGTCATTATTTGGTCATTATTAAGGTTAGCATATTTGAATTTACATTGCTTTCTCTTTCATTTACTAGCTTGATGTGTCATTTTTATTGTGCACTATAAAAGTATGGTTAATGTTCTTTTTTAAAAAAGTTTAAATTTTTGTAAACAGATAATAGCATACAGAACCAAAAAGCAACTTGCATTTTGATATTTGATAGTTCAAAATTTCAGTTTTTCACATATTTAGAAAGCGACAACATTTCATACATCAAATCAATTTCATTTTAAGTAATAAAACATAGAAATGATGGCTGAAATTTCAAAATGTCATTGTAAAGTAATTAATCTCATTAAATCTAATCATTATCAAAATTGATCCAATTATCCAATTAAAGCATATTTGGGAGTCATGCATTCTACAAAAGTTAACTAGAATTATTTATTTAGTTAATCATAGAGGTTTATTAGTTTTATTAAATTAATTAGAAATACTTATTTAATTGTTTAATTTTCATTAGAAAGTATTAGTAGTTTTATTAAATTAATTAGAAGTATTTATTTAATTTTATCCCGTTAATTGTTTTGTTTATTTAGTTAATTAGAAAGGTTTGTTCATTTTATTATGTTAATTAAAATATTTATTTAGTTTTACTTAGTTAGTTATATAGTTTACATAGTTAATTTAAAATATTAGTTAATTTTATTAAGTTAATTTTAAATTCTTATTTAATTTTATTTAGTTAATAATTTAATTTTTAGTTAAATATTAAAAAGATTAATAGTTTTATTAGAAATATTTATTTAATTTTATTTTCAATGAGTTTTTTAAATTTTAAATCAATTTTTTCAATATAAATATATTTTAAATTTCATACAAATTATTAAAATTTTAAATTTTCAAAAAATGTTATATAACTAAAAGATCATCCGAAAAAATTTCCAACCCAAAATTCTGTTGGAAAATTATTTCCAATGAATGTTTTACCCACACCTAAAACTCAATGGAAATTTCAATTTCCAATATTTTTTATTTTGAATAAATATTTTCATCCGAAATTGCAAATTTTCCTATAGAGAGCCAAATTTAATACAAGATTTTCATTATTAGATTAATAAAAGAGCAATGTTCTCTTGTTATAACCCAAATATCTTAATCTTTTATATTTTCTTATTTTAAATTTAATGACTATAGATTATAATGATATTTACCAATATAGGGAAGCGTTTTATCTTAAAAATATATAATAAATATAGGGAGCAATGTGAAATTCTTGGAAAGGACAACGTTTAGTGATATAAGAACCAAGTACAAAATTTATATTATAAATTTTTGAACACTTTCTGTTTAATTCTTGACTTTTATAAAATTCAAGAAAATACATAATTCTTTCCTCTAACAATTTGTGTTATTTGAGATAAATGAAATTCAAAATACTTTCCATTAAAAGGAAATTCATTTTTATTTTAATTTATTCCGAAATCTCATAATATTTTAATAGATTAGAAGATACAATGTTAAAACCTACAAAAGAAGATTTGATATTAACTTACTTTTATTTAAAAGAATCACAATATTTAGATCTCGACTAATTATTTAACTTCTTTGTATATAGAATATCATGAGTAAAAATTATAATTAATGTAGTATTTTTTTCATGAGGTTGGTTCAATTCAAGAGAGGACAAATGAAGAATAAATGACGCATGATATTTTTCTTCGGCGCCCTTTTCTTATAAGGCATAGTAAACAAGAGAGCCATCATTATTGATAATTTGGACAAGTCTACCCCCCCCCCCCCCCCACAAAAAAAAATCCACCTCTTTTTTTCTTTTTTGAAAAATGGAAATTCATTTATTAATAAAAAGCAGTAGACTACTTATTGTTACAGATCAAACAAATATCGACAGGGAGAAAAATTCTTGTATTACTATGTTAAATAAATTTAATTATGATCAATAAATCAATGACATTTATCGGAATTCTTTGAAGGCTCATTTTATACTAATATTTAATATCGTAAATAATACCAAATATTTTCCACGAGCATTTGCGAAAATTCAATGTAACATTGACAACTATTTCACAATTGCTAGCGTCTCTGACCACCATCAATGTTAAGTTTCATAAAGGTAAGAGAGGTTTCAGAGTCGAAATTTTATTTTCTTTTAGCCTCAAAACTAATCTAAATAATCTGGTGTCGTTTTAAGTGATTTTAAAATTAATTTTAGGTTCTTTTAAGATAGAATATTGTGGTCAATCATTTTCAACGATCCTAAAATCAAAAGGGCAATCCAAAAAATTAAATAAAACTACTTATCTTACCATTATATGTGAAATATTATGCTATATAATTAATATATTATTAATAATTTATTGTACAAATGTGTAGTATTTATATCTACTTTATAAACAGATTAGAACATCAATGAATTGTAAAATAAGAATTATTATTTTAAAATTTGGTTCGGAGCTAAATGTGATATACTTAACAAGTCAAAATTAGATCAATTTAATCAATTAAATCGGTGATTAGATTAAATACGTTATGCATGTATGTAAATATAGGTATGTTTGTAGATTATAAAAATTGTGAAATTTATCCCTAGATTGGTTTTCACCAATATCTCGTAAGGATTTGTGAACGTTAAATTCATCGGAAATATAATAAAAGAAATATGAATCAAAATTTCTTATAAATTAATTAGTTATCAAAGTTTTAAAGAAAAGGGTCATGAAATTACGCCTTACTATTATTTCATGCAGAAATGTTCATAAATAAAGTGAACTTTGGACTTTTGACTATCAAATTTCAAGCTTATGATTTGTATGTCTTTTATTTATTTTCTTTTATATGACGAAAATATAAAACATGATACAACTCGTGCAAGCTATGCAGCTCAAGAGAAAAAAAAAAAGAGTTAACATAACATTTTTGTCTCATATTTATAAAAATAATAATTATTATATTCTTTAAATTTCATAATTAACACTATTATACCTTTAGTTTTGCTTTCGCTATAATTATTTATCCCTCCTTCTTTTTCATAATGTTAAAATAAATAAAAAATATTAAAGTGAATTATTAACTCTACTTTAATAATATCAAATACATGTTTGCTTTTTAGTTATATTTTTTCACCATTTATTTTAATTAGTGTTATGAAGGGATAGGTGAATAATTATAGCAATAGCAAAAATAAAAAATTAATAGTACTAATTATAATATTCAAATTATATAATAGTCATAGCTAGTTTGACCTTGCTAGAATGGATGTTGATTGATTGAGCACAGTAGAGATTGACAAAAAGGAATAACTTATCATATGCAAGCAAGCCAAATAGCAGGTTGTGGTTTGCTTTTGACTTTTTGAAACTTAAATTAATAAAAAGCAATAGTACATAGTAGTGAGTAGAGAGAGTAGAATGAGATTAGAGAGCATACCTGACTTAGGTAAACTGTATTTATAGGAATGATTATACTTGAGGTAAATCAGTCATTTCATAGGGATAGAAAATACTAGAAAAGATAATTATTTTGGAATTGATAAATATCTTCAACTATCATAACTATCTCCAATTGTCCTAATGGCACCA
This sequence comes from Sindora glabra, assembly GCA_020226215.1. NCBI lineage: Eukaryota > Viridiplantae > Streptophyta > Magnoliopsida > Fabales > Fabaceae > Sindora > Sindora glabra. The sequence continues at coordinate 106,968 of JAIUCU010000141.1, forward strand.
TTCAATTTCCTATGGTTGGTCTGGTTACTATATAAAGTGTTTTTGAGGAATAGTGATCATCTAGATATGCCAAGCAGCCTAATTTTGGTCAAATAGGTTGACCTACTCATGGAATGGGCCAATTTACTCTTCATTAAGATGGGGCCAATTGGAGCCTAAGAATTGGTTAAACTTGATTTGATGTAATAGTATGGCCAGGCTTGACCAAGTTATCGATTAGTTAAAGAGCTTTTGATATCTTTCTCCGATTGATTAATTTAGATCAATTATGAATGGGAATATTCACAAAAAGTATTCTATTTTCAAATGATGCTTTAGGAATAGGCAATCACATTTAAAGCATATGTATCTAGATTATAGTAGCTATAATGATTTGCTTAAGGATATGTATCGCAATGATAAAACCCTTTGTTTAATATGTTCGAAGTTTCAAGCCGTAAGACTTTCTTTAAGAAAACACAAGACATTCCATCTATTTGATCAAGTAACATTCCCAATTATCATCCCTCAAAGTCATTACATTTAAACAAGGATTTATGTAATAATAGTTTCCATTTAGTGGATGGAACTTAACATATCTAAATCCTAATCATCTATGGATCTATATATAAGGTGTGCTTTCACCAATTATCACTTTTGACATTCCTTTAAATTTTCTTGAAGCAAACCAACATGTTTGTCTACTTTCTTCAATCTTCTACAATTTGTTATTAGATAACTTTGCCTAAGAAGGAGCATGGCCATTGATTTCTTTTGTAACTAAGGTAAAATTAGCATTCCCAATATCTTTTGCCTTCTTTTGAAATTGATTTTATGATCTTAGGGGGGTTTTATTGACTAGTGAGACCTTAAATATTGAGTCTATATATAGGTAAAATTTATTCCTATTTCTAATTATTTGATGCTGCCATTTTACTTCTTTTGTCCTAATAACACTAATTAATGCCATGTGAATTTACTTAATACAGTGTGTTCAAAACTTTTAGTATTTTCCTGTAATGATGTTGATGCTATTCCTACAATAATATTGATAATAGTGTATGACACTATCTCCTTTCTTACTCTTGAATATTATTTGCATCTCTTTACTCAATAATTAAACTCAAATTGCTTATATGTTAATTAACTTTATCTGGTTGTAGGTACATTCCTACTCTAAACTGCTATGTTTCTTTCTTTTAGTAACTTTAGGTATTGTTATAAACATCAATATGCATGAGGAATCCTCAGATGAATCAACAAGATTGGGCTTTATATTGGTTTTGAGATGTTGTAAATAATTTAAGATGTCAAAGAAAATGGTAGAAGAGTGAACTTTTAATGAGAGATTAATTAACCAAAATTTTACTCTAAAATTTTAGTCAATGAGATATTAATGGATTACAGGTACCACTAGGTAAACAATCATCCTAGATTCAAGGATAGATGAAGGGACAGTCACTATCATTTATCAACATGATGTGTTAACTATTAGAATGATAAATATTAGAGAATACATTTTACAAAAGAGATTGATTAACTTTACTAATTTGGCTAGTTATTCTACATTGTCCAATGTAACTGTCAAGAAGGCATTTCCTATATTAATCCAAAAGCCCATTTATTTAATTTTATTAAAGAAAAATGTAGAGTGTATTATCTCTAACTTATTCCACTATGCCGGTCCTTAGATGACCAATCAATTAACAAAGCTTGTTGTGCTCAAGATGGTCTAAAATAGATAGAGTTTATACACCAAGATATAAAATGCATGGAACTTTTTAGAAGAGTAGCTAGAAGTAAGGAAGATAACCAAGTTATACAAATAACATCTTTATCATTATGATAAAAATTGATAATTTTTATTACAAATTGGCCGAAGAGGATGAAAAAGTGTATAATTTTGAAACCTACTAAAGTGAGTTTGCAAAAGGTTGTAATCATGACTTCTCTTCATCCTCTTTTTTTGTTAGAATTTGACCCTCTCTAGAAAGAGATATGAGCCCCGAGAAACATCTTAAAGGCTTACCTCCCCAAGGGTTGCTCGAAGGAAACATTGCCACTTTTACTAATACTAAAAATAAGGTTAGCATCCTTATGAGTGAGGCACAACTAATATCTTATTTGAGGAAAAATCTAATCTATGATAAGAGATCTCATCATCAGATAATGCAATAGCAGACTAAGTCTTTCCTAATAACTTCAATTATGAAGCATCTTTATCTAAAAGATCTGGCTTGTTTTATTATAGTTTTGATTCAAGAATATCTACACCTATTGTTTTGTCATAGATAAGTGTTTAGATGAACCACACCTTATCTCTTTCTTGCTCGAGAGATTAACTAATTAACCAAAACTTACTCCCCTTCTTTATGGAGCAATTATCAGGAGAATTAGTGCCAAACCTCCATTTACACCATTTTAGCAAGCCATTCTTCAAAAAGTGAATATGATTCTAATACAAGTAGCTTTTAATGAATGAATATAGTTAGTATGCTTAAAATTTTTAATGGTCAATTTGGAACTACAATTGATAGTGAACAACTTTTTCTACTTTTCTCTCAACATTTGCAAATCAACTAACTTTTAAATGTATATCAATCACAAAGAAAGAAGGCATATTTTTGAAGGTCTTAACTCTAGAGTTCATAGGGGGAAGGAATTATATTTTAAGGTCTACATACAACCTAAAACACATGCATGTTAGATTCATCTAAATGATCAAGCCTTATTCCTAATTGTATGGTCCCCACCTAATGTTATAAAGAATCTACTTAAGGTAACTAAGGGTTGATAAAGTGATAGAGATAATAGAGCCCAATTTTCTAGAAATTCATGATATCATGACTGTGTTTAGACTAGAATTCTTTTAAATTTTTTAAACAAATTTTTTATCTATTTCTAACAACTAAGTTATTATTATTTTTCAAGCATTTACTTAGCTAGGAAAGGTCTTATAATAAATTAGATTAGAGAACTAATAAGCGAAGCCAATAAATATGGGGGTAACACTAAAAAGTCAAATGGTAGAAAGAGAGGTCCATGTCGGCTTAATGATTGGTCAAAGAGAAATGTTCAAGAAGGGGCTAATAATGATAAGCCTTATAAAGAAGATCTTGTTAACCTGGAGATAGGCCCTATCAACCTTTTGTCTAAGAAAAACATCATGCTTAAAAAAAATCTTCTAAGTGATCTGCTATGCCCATAAATCCTCCTTTAACTAACCAATCTAAACAAATCATTTAGTTTATGCAATAGTTATTTTGTTTGCATAGTAAAGAGAAAAAAAAGAAACTTTCATGAGGGAGGGTCAATTTAAAAATAAAAAAGAAGTAAGATATAACATCTTATAGGAGACTTTTTAGAAAATATCTTAAATGAATTAGAGTTTTTAAATAGATATTCTATTAGAAACACCCAAATCAAAAAATCCAGTAAGAAAATTAGGTGAAATTTGGGAGATTTGAAAGGGTAATTTTCATGTAAGCTCAACTAAAATTTTTAAGATAACTTTATTAGGCATTAAAATAGGTAAAAATTCAATTAAAAAATTAATAATAATTTTAGGAAAATTTGTATAAGAATTTGCTAGAATCCCAAAACTCGAATAAATCGAAAAGTGAAAATTTGAGCTAAAAATCTAGTAAATTAATTTAAAAATCATTAGGCTCATCTAAATTAAAATTTTCAAGCTCAAAATGTGCATGGAAGTTCATAATTTAAAGTCCCAAATAAGGCCCAAAAACATCTAAAAGTTTAAGGTAAAAATGTAAGAAAGTGAAAATTTTATGGCTATTTTATAATAAATCTTATTTACCCTTATTATGTAGATTAATTTTATTAGTTATAGGATAATTATTTTTTAATTGTATAGAGCCATTTATACAATTGAAATGGCTAGCCATTTGTCCTAAAATATTTTTCCAAAATCAATAAACAATAATAAGAAATAATATATTTTTGTAATTAGAACTTTTAGACTATTGTATGTGTGTGTATGGGCTAGCCATTTGTAAAAGAAAAATTATGCTCCTTAGCCAGCTAAACCATGAGCAAGAGAAGGAGATTAATGAAGGAGTTCAAGCTTTCCTAAGGTTACAAAAAGAGCTTTCTAATTAGCATCTTTAAATCTTGTAAGGTAATTAAGGATTTTCTTTCAATTTCTTTAAGGGTTTATGGTCATCCTTCTTTTTAAAATTCTAAAATTTAAATTTATTATCATGAAGTCACTCACTTGTTGTTTTAGAGGGTTATTGAAAAATAATAATAAAAAAATTAAGGTGAGTGATAACTTTCTCTATTTTTAAGATTATTATAAAAGAAAAAGTGATGATATTGTTAGTTTATGTTTCATATTATGTCATTGTAATATGTTAGTATATGGTTTTATTTTGATGTTATCTAAATGGTAAAATGATAGCTTGATATTAGTATATTAATGTTGAAAGTGATGGAAAAGAGAGTTCACAAAGTTGGTTTAGAAAATATGAAGGAAACAAGTTTAAATAGAATGAAATTAGTTTTTCCTAATGGTACTACACTAATGAAATTAATATTTCCTAATGGTACTAAACTAAGGTTTTAATCACCCAATGTGGATTAAAATTTTTTTAAATTTAAATACTTAGTATTTTAGTGTCATATTTAGTGTTAGGATGAATATAGATGAATTTGAAAATTTTTAAATGTATGAAAGATCAGGCTTTATATGAAGCACTAAAAAATTAACCCTTTCAAAACCCTATCATACAGTCTTAGGATTCCAATTTTTTTACTTACCAAATAATTGAGAAAGATTATAAAACTCTTAAGGTATGATTTTGAGGATGTTAGCATGATTATGTCAATGTTTGGTGACAATTGAAGTTGGTTTGATTATCTAAATGATAGTTTTATCTTGATAGCTTTGATGCAATCTGAAATTGGCTAGTCTAAGTTCTTGCCTTTGATATACTAGCAAACCCAGGAAATTATTTGTACAACACTCAATTTTTCCTTCATTTACATGTTAAGAATGTTGTGGTAAAATTTGAAAATAATTAGTTTTCATTTAATGGTTGAAAAGGAGCTTGGATTGTAAGTGTCCTTATGTTATCCTATTTTTGTACTTCTCCTTTAGGTTCCATTTGAACAATACCCATAGAGACAATTTGTGAAAATTAATTATTATATTTTGTGTAATAATATGTTAAAAAGGTTGTAATAAATTTTGGTAAAATTTTGGATTGATTTAAAAGCATAAAAAGGCTTCAAACTAAGGCATACATGCAAGTTTGAAAATTCTTTGAGAAATGTTGATTAAATGAGTTTAAATGTATATAATATATTAATGAACTACATAAATCACTTATATCATGGTTAGTATTTGACTATACTCATTAGAATGGATTCAATGGTTAATGTTTTAACATCTTATTACTGCTTCTTGTGAATTGGGAAGGGGAAGATATAACATCCTTCATAGAAAAGGAGAGGAGTGATGAGTAATTGAGAAAAAAGATTGGTAGTTTTATGCCTAGGATGGAAAGGGTTAAGGTTAGACCAAACGTATAAGATAAAACTTATATACCTACTATTATAATTTTCTATAGTAATAAACACTAATGATATACATAAGACAATTTTCTTATAAGACATTAATTAGTATTTACACTATAATAAAAGGTTAACCTTTTATGATGAAAATCCTTTGCATAAAGAGATGAGTAGTCATTTACTAAGTGTATTTTATATATACTCTTTTGTTGTGTTAAATTAATTTCAAGTACCGATCATAAAGCTATAGGGACAAATTGATACCTACATAGGATCCTTCTAATCTCCTCATGGCACTCACGATATAATTTTCATATCTATGGTAAGGTCCTCTCTTGTAAATGTAAGAGTGAAATATGAATTAGTGCTTAAAAATTTAGATATGGGACCTAATCCTATCATTATACATTATTTACTTTAGTCTTTCCATCAGAAAATTTTGCTAGTAATAATATATCTTCATCCTCTATAGAGTTAAATCCAAAGGAATGAAACCCTAATGGATCTAATTAGAAAGTTGTAGAATCTAATATATATTATATAAGTTATATTTCCATATAAATAAATTTTAATATATGTATATATAAATTCAATACTTATAATTTATATAATTTTATTTTCTATAGATGTCTGCTTCTTCTAATAATATTACTTTAGTAAGGATATTAGAATAAAATAAGAGGTTGTAAAGATATCTATTTAGTATGCTAGCACTAATTGGTATCTTTATGCCAGTCATGATAATCGTAAAGTGAGTCATGACAGAAGCTTTTCCACAAAGGATTTTTTGGAAACTATTCTTAGCCCCCATATTTAGAATCATATTCCAAATCTTTTCCTTTATAGAGCCTTGAACTTTCTTATAAAATATATAAATAAAAATATATTCTTGAAGAGATGAGACCAATCATTCTTGAATAGGTTTTCGATATTAGTCATCCTCTAAAAAGCTTATGATATAAAGATCTAAATTACATACTATTTGGGGTCAACTAACTTTTATTTTTGAAAGATTCTATGAGGTTAAGGAAAAAGCTAATGATTGAGCCATTTCTTTACATAAAAAGCTAGTTTGTTCTTTTTCTATGTTCTCCTATTTCCATATGACGAAGAGCTTCATGTTATAAGTGATATGGAAAGGAGTTCCATTTATTAATTTTTCAGAGGTTGTCTTGTAAGACCACAAGACACTTAATAGTTCCTAAACTTATATGGTTTTGGACCCCTTTAGTCTTTTCTTCAAACCATCTAGTATTACATAATTTGCTAATTCTACTTCATCGTTGCTCTAAAAGTGCTCAACTGAAGTAAACTTTTTGGTCAATATGGAAATCTTTGTAGAAATTCTTAAGAGATTCACTTGTAAATTAAGTACCACTATCATTAATTATCATCTTTGGTATGCCAAATCTACAAATAATACTTTTTCACATAAGCTTTTATGTATTTTTAGTAGTAATAATGGCTAATGATTCAACTTCAATCCATTTAGTAAAATAATCTATAGCTACTATTAGATTTTTAGATTGTCTAATAGCCATAAGCAATAGTCCTAAAAAGTTAAACCCCCATTAAAAGAAAAGCCATGGTGAGACTATTATTTTCAAATTGGTTGCATGCATTCAAGAATTTTTCACATTCAACTAACACTATTTGCATTTTTTAACTAATTTTATAGGATCTTTTTTCATTAAGGCTAAAAATATCTTGATCAAATGACTTTTTGTGCTAGGGATGAACCTGTAATGTGATTATTATTAAGCCTTTCATGTCTCTTAAGATAAAATTAACTTCATTAAGATATAGGCATCATAGTAATAGTATTGGAAATCCTTTTTATATAACTAACCATTTTTAAGAAAGAATGGTGTTACTTTCTTTTCAACCATTTTACTTTAAGATAATATTTAGGTAACTATTATTTTTCAAGGAAAGCTTTAATAGAAACCATCTATAAGGTTAATTTTTCTACATTCATCATGTTATTTTATTCTATTGCTAGTTAGGACATTTTTTTAGAACTATCTAATTATTGACCATTACTTTAGTAGTAATAAGCCTTGATAAAACATCCACTTAGTTATTCTTACCTCTAGGGATTTGTTATAGCTCA
>JAIUCU010000142.1:0-25517 GCA_020226215.1 Sindora glabra
TATAACTACTCACTCTCTTGATTTTTTCACTAAAGGTTACTCCCTGCATTTCTTATTATAAGTTGTATTTTAAAAAAGTTTTTTTGTTATTTTTTATCTATCATTTTAGAATTTTAATGAAGTATTAAATATTTTTTGTTCAATTTTACCCTTCTTTTGCATTAATAAATGATTTACTATTGTTCATTCTTAACCCACTTGCATGTATTCCATCATATTTATCTCTCTATTTTTTATTATCTTGAATTTTGTATATCAAGAATAGTCTTGAAAAGTCAATTAAAAATAAATAAATTAAACTACTTTCTCAATATATATATATATATATATATATATATATATATATATATAATTGGTTAATTGCAACAAATAATAAAGAATGGAAGAAGTGGCACTTTATCCTCTAAAGTGCATCATACTTTAGAGTAGTCTAACCATAAAAGATAATATTCTAGTCATGGCAAGCAAAACACAATTATATAGTTAAAAATTTTGACAAATATGTTGAAAATTACTAAAAATTTATGGGGAACAATAGAAGAAATTTAGAAAATTGCTAGCTAAAACCATAAATATTTTTAGGGAATGTGCACGGCCAATTTTTGCTTGTGACAATAAGCCCTCTTTTTTGGGTGAATGGAATATAGTTTGGATAGAGTTTAAAAGATCAATCTTTAATCTCAATCACTGAATTCAACCCTAATTTTAATTGTTATTAATTAATAATTATTTTCTATTATGAGTTATTTTCTCCTTAACTTAGCCTTTTTATGTTAGAGTATGATCAAGAATAGTTGTCAAGTGAGTATTTTGGGTTATAAATATTATATTAAATGAAGATTTGAGGTATGAGAGAGATAAAATTGTGAGTATCAATGAAGGTTATGCATAAATACTCATAAATGCCGGAAAAGATGTAGAAATACTAATTAGGAAATTATAAGGTTATGATTAGAGCCTTCATCCACATTATAGTGTGATTTTTTTATTATAACAAATCTCTTTTCATAAGTTATTTTTCTCTCTAAAATTTGGGGATTTTCATGTTAAATTGCTCGTGTGTTATTATGTGTTACTCTAGTTATTTTAATTGTTTGATGCTTATTCATTTGAAAAAAAGATTATTTTTCCAACAACTAGTATCAGAGCATAATTTAATCTGTATTATAGTAATAATTCATGATAGTAAGAGCTTGAAGTAATCCTATGTGCAAGATGAAGGCAATGAGTGATGATAATGATGAAAATAGTGATGTTTTAATTTTGAACAAAACATGATATTCTAATATTCCATTAATACACTCTTGAGAATGTAGAAAGGATTTTACAAGCTAAACACTAAAGCAAATTATTCTTTTTTATCATCGTTGTTTTATTTAATTTTTAATTGTATCCATAAAATTTAGAATATTTATTTTTTTGTTTTTTCTTGGAAGCTTACCGTTAATTACTTCGGTTTCTTATTAGAATTTGTCAATAAACAATATGTGTGGACGACCCTTTGCTATCAAGTTATACTATATATAGTTGATGTTAAGCTTATATAATATTTTTATTTAAATCCAGGTGGCCAGAAACTTAAAAAAGAAAAAAATAATCCCGCCAATTTTATGAAGTTGTTTTGTTATTTTGAGCGAAAGAAAGTGATTTTCACTTCATTAACAATTAAGTTGCATCAACAAATTGTTACTAACCTATGTGCGGTTTAAAGTTAAATTCATGAGAGATATATAATTAAAATATATATATATATATATATATATAAATTCCATGCAAAATTTTTAATTACAAAAGGCTAACTATAAATTCAATGAAATTATCGGATCAAATTTCTTTTATTTTCTAACTTACCATGGCTTTTTCGTTTAAAAAATTGCAGTCTTGGTGCTATATATTTTTTATGATGATAACTAGCCCATTTACTTGACTAATAAATATCAATTTGAAAAATAAGTTGTGTCTTTTTAATTCTAAAGGATATTCAGTGTTTGCATGGTATCATATGAATGCATTAATTCCAAGTTGGAATAGTTTTTAATTATAACAATCGGTAAAGATTTTTGTGTAGAATGTGAGAGTGTTTCCCTTGAGCATGTTAGTTCTGGTTAAAGATTGACTCAATTATTTTTTTTTTACAATCAATTAATGATAATTTTATTCTACGTTATTTTTTGATTCAAATTAAATTGTTGTGTTATATATACAGATATATATATCTGAATGTATGTAATTGTATGGATAAGAGTTTAAAAGAGAAACGTAAGAGAATTACGAAGAGAAGCACCATCATAAAATTTAGAAAATAATTATATAGTTAGTAGCTATCAAACTTGTAATGTTTTGATTGACCTTTGCACATACTATTCTGTTCTTTTGTGAACTTAATATCATAATAAATCTCTTCTCATTTGTTATTTTCTCCCTAAAATTTAGAATTTTCTTGTGTTAGTTTGGAAAACAATATGTTTTTCCTGACAGCAATACTTCTACAATGATTTCAACAATGAAAAAAACATTGATTTCAACCTTCATAATCATCTTAAATCCATGAGCGGAAATATTTAAGGGGAAAAATAATAGAGAACTAACACAACCTTCACCTTCGTCATCACTGGCAGACTCCACCTCAATGCCTTCTCACTTTTACCTTCAACTTCCCTTCAATGCCTTTCCCCCTTACGAAGGGGACGGAAGCACAATCTTTGCCCCGAAGTCCATCTAATATTCAAAAACCAATTAAGTATTAGAGATAGAGGGATTATTTTGATTTTCACTTTGACATTACTTAGAATGTACAAACTTAAAATACAATGAGATATTTGTGGTCGTTTAAATGACTCTTTGCCCCTATGTATAATTCTAAATATAAGAACTTAACTCTATATGAATCACACAAATCTATATGCATATGCTTTAATAATCAAATTTAAATGTTTATATGCAATGAAATTAATTAATAAAAACCTACTAGACACACAAAAATTATAAAATTAATATTTCCAACGTCAAGAAACATCCTAAAATCTATGTTGGTCACTTGCTCAATGTAAATAATAAACATGGTACAATCATAATTATTTAAGAATCTGAAATGTCAAAAATAAAAGAGTACGGCAATTAGTTAACCTTCCTCTCTGGTCAAGTAGTTAATTCTAACCCTACGACTTCCTCATTAGCACATTTTCTATCGATTGTTTTCTCTTCTGTACCATTTTCAAATTCTTACGTTTCTCGAACTTTTACTTCAATACACAACACAAAAATGTCAATAATTTACAATAATTATAATTTGAGTTAAAATCTAACACGTGTTAAATTAGCACAACAAAGAGTATATAATAATCTATTGCAAAAATGTCAGCGAGATCTGAACTTTAAAAAATGAAGATGGCAAAATCAGAATATCTTAAGAAATTAAAAATGTCCATACATGAAAAAGTAGAGGAAGAAATTGCGTGGTAGGCACTTCAGAATTGTAGATATTATATTATAATAGGCGCTTACCTGGTAGATCGAAGAATACCCCCATCGAACGTAGTTGGTGAATAGCGCCGCTAGAGGAACCACCGTCTTGGGAAAATTGGTTGGACCGGTTGGAGTAACCCTTCAACATAGACTTGGCAGTAATTAATGCTTCCCAAGGATTCACAGGTTTGTCCCTCAAAATAAATTCATTCCTTCCCTTCCAAATAGCCCAACAAATATTGGAAAAGAGAGAGCAACATATGTCAGCACTTGGATACGGATATTCTTTTCTAATTGTGGGGAATGTTTTTTGAAGCATATCATCAAACCACTGCACGCGTTTTTTGGACCCTTTTATGGGCGGAAAATCACTTGCAAACCAGAGGGGGCGTGTCCATGGACAAAACACAAAGACATGATATATGGTTTCAATTTTTGTTCCACAAATAGGGCAAAATGGGCTATTCACAAGCTTCCTTCTGAAAAGATAATCGCAAGTCGGCAAAGAATATTGCTTTATTTTCTTCATAAGCCTCTCAACTTTTCTACTAGCTTGTGTATAGTGTATTGCTATACATGAACACATAGAGTCTAAGCATACAAATCTTCCAAGAAACTTCTGTATATCTGGTGCCTCACAAATTTCTATGTCCAGAAATGGACAGGGCAGTCCAAGAAACTTCTGTATATCTGGTGCCTTACAAATTTCTATGTCCAGAAATGAGCAGGGCAGTCCAAGTAATGAGTAGTTTCTCATGTTTCCCGGAATATTAAAAAATGGTACTGCATCTGCATTAAATGTATGTCTGTCTTGTGTCCACTTATGGTAATCCTGCACACATATTTGACATTGATGTAATCATAAGACTCAACACACATATTTCATGTTGGTTATGGTAAATTTGTTTATAGTAATTTGGTGGTATTTACTTTTACAGTAGTATTGTAATTTTACAGTATTATAGTAAGTTGGCTATGCGCACCCTAGATGCCCTATTTATCATCGTACGCTATGGTGCTCATGTCTTAAATTTAAAAAATAGCAGATAATAGATGTAACGTACCTTACTGTGAGGAATACGTATATTCATATCCATACAAGATACGCAGAGGTGATCGAGAGGAAATATAACATCTGCTCCATTACTCTTGATCTCTTTCTTGTTGCATACATGAACTCCCATCCGAAGCGCACGCACATTACGGGCGCATGAAACCCTAACATGATTCCATTTATACTTTTCAGATACCATTCGGCCTCGACGTGCCCACCCATATCCGCCTATAAGATCGAACACAGATATATGGGGCAAGTGATTTCCTTTAAGCGGCATACTATGCACAAAAGTCCCGTTGATGTCAATATTGATCCAAGTATTCCCATTTACTGTAGCGTGGACAATGCATAGGGCCATCATTGGAAAGCTGTTGCTGAACCAGAAAGACAGTTGTGCTCCATCAGTACTGTAGTCGAACCATAGTGGAATACAGAGTCCGGGAAGGGTAAATTTTGTGCCCCCAGATTCATGTAATGTCTGCCAGTTAAATATAAGTAAAAGAAATCAGCAATTGTTGTGACTCTGATTGAGGACATGAGCAAACGAACCTTACCTGATTCAATATTATTCTTTGAGACTCTGTAGTCAGCGATGTGCAGCCCATTGCCGACAGCGTTTTTAGGCTGGGCGGAATTCCTCTTATTTCTTCAAGTCGATTGCATCCATCCAAAACAAGACTATTCAAATACCGACATTCGTTGATGCATGCGGGAAGGATTGTGATTTCATTATGAGCCAAATTCAATGATATCAAATTGCGGAAAAAAGGAAGCCATTGAAAAAGAAAATCTAATGTTTCCAATTTGCAATCACTGAGTTTAATGAATGAAGATACTTTCGGACTCACTTCTTCATAGCCACCTGTGCTCTCTCCGTGATGTGGGAATCCATCACCTCAATTCCCAAGTTTCTGAGACATTTGAATGCCACATATTATAGAAATGTCGCCACGAAATTGGTCCAGCTCCAAAGTAAAGGGCTCCAAACATATTGAAGAATCCTCTGTAACATATGTTGTATTTTTCATGATACCTGTCATTTTTGGAAAGTTCTCGAGTCCTGAGCAGCCTGATAGACTGAGACTTTCAAAAGATGTCGAATATATCTGGAAATATTGGGAGCTTGCTGCATCCCCTGGCATTCAGCAGGCAAAGATGACTAAGGGAACCCACTGAATTATGAACTTCTACTAAATTCTGGCAATCATTAACATAAATTTCTCTAAAATTTGGGGCTCCAGATACATTGGGCACTTGTTCTAAAAATTGGCAATTGCTCATCACCATCATGCTCAATGATTCAAAATCCTGTACAATGAGAAAAAAAAAGACAAATTTGTAGAGGCTAACTTTTTTTTCCTTTTTGGTTTGTGTATAAATATAAGATCAAGCAAGTAAACGTGAGAAGATCTATAGCAGTTATACACACCTTGAACGGTTTCTTCATTGTGATGCAACCATCATGCAAGTTGAGTATGCCGAGGTTTATGGGATGAAAATCACTAGGTAGAGATGAGGATGGATATTTCTTCCACTCCAACACTCTTAAATTATTTGGGAGATGTTTGGGTTCACAAGAAAACTTTGCATCTCCAATTATAAGTATTCTGAGGTATCTCATCTTTTTGAAAGCTTTTCCATCCCATTGAACTTCTTTATCTGGAGGTAAGTGCAATACCAAGGCTTCAATATTATCACTTCCCTGTTAAACTATGAAAGCATTAGAGTATCATAAAATGTATTCTTTAGAATTTTCAAGCGCACATAAAAAATTTAAAGAGTACAATCAGGGTGCAGCTAGCAAAAAATTTATTGGAATGACTAAATTATTAAAGATTTGTATGAATGGTTGCTGTATAATTTTTTTGGAGCAAAATCTTGATATTTAAAAACTGTTGGGGCTGTAGAGTCCCTCAATTATGAACGAGGCTTCGCCTCTGGGTACGAGATCCGTGTGATAATAAAATCCGAAACAAAATATTAAACATGATCAGAATCATGCCTTTTGATTAGTTCTAATTCATATTTTCTTAAATAAGAAAATGAGAAAGAGAAACTAATTTTAGATTTAGGATGGTTGGATTTTGATCTCCCCAACTTTGAAAACTTGGGAGTGAAACCATGAACTATACCAAATATAAGAATTAACACCTGCAATCTATAGAATTGGTTGTTTTACCTAATTACATGATTTTTCATCAAAAAACTAGAATTAATACTGTATGTTGATTTAACACAATTTATATAAGTAATTTAATTCTCTAGCATATAAATTATGTGGAAAAGAAATCACATGACAAAACAGCATCATTATAAGATGTGTTTAAAATTTTGATAAAAAAATTCACATAATCGAATAAAATATTTAATTAAGTCAACCACACATATCAATTCCATTGTTTTCAATATTTTACACCTTCAATTCTATTTTTTCCTTTAAAAATTGATGGGAACAAAATTCATCCACTCAAAATTAAAGGAAGGTTTATTTTTTTTCCAAAGAAAATAATCAATTAATGAAATCAAGAAACATGCTCATACCAAATTCTCTTCTAAAACATGAAGGATATTCTTGTAGCTCCAAAGTCTACTACGGTTGCCGGGCTTTGATGGTGATTGCCTTCGAACAATTTCTCTTCCCATGTGCTCTATCAAGTTATGCATTGTCACAATACAATGATCAAGCTTTAATAAGGATCTCTCCCTCAATTTCTTAATAGCATATTGTGGGTCGAAGCCTCGGCTATTTGATAGTATTTTTGTGACATCTTGCAAATGATAGCCCCTAAAGAAACAAGCCACATCAAGGAAAATTTCCTTTTCTGTTTCCCCCAAATCCTCGTAGCTTACTTCTAGAATTTTTTGAACATCATCATTAGGAATTCTTTGGTAAGTTTCTAATGCAGATTTCCATTCCCTTGTGCTTTTTCCAAACATGTTAGAACCTATTATCTCCAAGGCCAATGGAAGTCCATTGCAGTAATGAGATGCTTCACTCAAAAGTTTGACATACTCTTGATCAACTCCATTCCTTCTAAAGGCATTCCAGCTAAATAACTCATGAGCTTCTTTAAGACTTAACCTTTCTGCTTCATACTTTCTTGTGACATTGTGAATATCTAACAAATGTTCATCCCTTGTTGTTATAATAATTCTACTTCCATAGCCAAACCAATCAAGTCCTCCTGCTAATGCTCTCAACTGCTCATGATTATTAATATCATCTAGAATTAAAA
Source organism: Sindora glabra (assembly GCA_020226215.1). NCBI lineage: Eukaryota > Viridiplantae > Streptophyta > Magnoliopsida > Fabales > Fabaceae > Sindora > Sindora glabra. The sequence goes on from JAIUCU010000142.1 coordinate 7,759, forward strand.
GTACCTTCTTCCGTTGGAGCTTCTTCCTTATTAGTGGGATACCCATACTTACATCCATCAATTTGATTTCCTTGTCCCCAGTTATTTCATTAAGTAGTGTCTCTTGAATATGCGGTAAACCATGCTTAATTGAATTTTCTCTGATGTGAAAAAGAAAACACGCACCTTCAAAATAATAACATTATAAACTTGACGAGCAATTGTTGATTTCCCAATTCCACCAATCCCATGAATTCCAACCATGATGACTTCCCCACTAGATTCAAGTTTGAGAAGTGAGATTATCATTCCTCCTCTAGACTCCAATCCTACTGGGTAATCGACAACATGTAAAGGAATTCGATTCATTCTTTTGTTGACCTCTGCCACAATATTTCCAATAAATTTGTATTCATAATCATCCCTGCACCGTTACAATAATTTAATGAAGTCAAAATTAATAAATCAAATTTGGCATGTTTCTTTCCCTATCTACGTCATATATCAAGTGGATATAAAGGTTTGAAGATAAACTATCGGCGTTGATATTTTTGTTTCTTTTTTTTTAGGAAAAAATAATCCATTCCAATGTGAAAATTATCACTAAAAGAAAGAAATATCAGAGAGAATGGAGAGAATACCCTGATTCGAAGTGCCAGCCTGACAAATTAGCTGCTTCATGCAGTGCCCATTTCCACTTCTGTACCTTAGAAATTTTTCTTCATGCTTAGCTAGTTCTACTCCATAACTATTTTTCAAATGCCGTATATCAGATGGGTCAACTTGATAAAAAATAGGCAACACAAACCTCCCTTTTTGTTTTATGCATTCAAAAATCTTAACAAGTTCTTCTAGACAAAAAGTTGAGGACGCATAGTTCACTGAGAAAATTACAATGGCCATCATAGATTCTTGAATTGCTTTATGAAGAGCTGGTGTAATTTCTTGCCCTTTTCCAAGTTCACAATCAAAGAAAGTGTTGATTCCCTTCTTCTCAAGAGCGTGATAAAGATTGCCTGCGAAACCAAAGCGAGTATCTTGACCTCTAAAACTGAGAAAGACATCATATGTCCATCCATAGGTGAAGGAAGAAGAACTCGATTGTATGTTCATTCTTTAAGAACAACAAATTCTGAAAAAGGTAGGCAGGCGATCAAGGGACTATGGCATAGAAAGGAACATCTGAAGATTGTTTGCTTGAAAGCTTGAATTATTAGTTAAAGGAGGAGTTTATAGCGAAGGGTTGGTGGGAAGTTGGTTTCCTTGAAAATTCTTTGCACTGAAGAAGAAAAATAGGAAGTAGTTGACATGCTACTTGCTTAGAAATTGCAAGGGGGTCACTTGGAAGAACCGTGTTCACGGAGTAGGATCTAGATCGATCTTTAAGAATTCAAATTTGTTACATATAAAACAAGGTGGGAAAACAATCTGATTCCAAGAATAAACTGTCTAAACAGTTTATATATTATTAACTCACCCCAAAAGAAATTTTCCATAGAATAACAAGATATTAATTTCAAACCCAACTGATTCAAGACAATTGTTGATGCCTATGTCATGTGGTATAAAAGATTAGTGGAAGTTGATTAATTTAGTAATAAATTAACAAGAGATTCTTAGTTAAATTGAGCGCGTAAGCCAATGAAAGAAGGATATATATTTTTTTATTGTAAATTGACATATTGTCTCTCTTTCATTAAATAATACACTCGTTTTCCTTTATTGGCTTAATGTACATAATCTAATCTAAATACACTCAATACTCTAAGAATCTCTCAAGTCAAGGTGGGACCTTACACAAGTCTTCGAAGAGTAGGTAAAACAACCACTCAACTCCGGCCAAACACAACCAAATTTGATTATTGATTTCTAATATAACCAGAAGTGGGAGCTGGTATACGTAGAGTCTGGAGTGGAACTTTGCACGAAGTTTCAGTGCAGGACAAATTAGGAACGGTGGGAACACTTCTTTTCACATTCACGCCCATCTAAAATCTAAAATATAAGATATATCTTAAAGAGTAATGTTTTAAAACTCGCAGAGTAACATGATTTAACGCATATAGGATATATCTAAGTAAGTGTTAGTTAAAAAAATTAAAGGAGTGAATAAAATATACAATTTTTAAAATTACTCTTTAATTTGTACAACGAATAAGTTAGCAATCTTGACTCATATCCATTTATCCATCCATATCCGTTCTTATTTTAACCCATCCATATCCATCTATTTTAACTTTAGGATCAATATGGGTTAGGTTATTACTGACCCATTAAAATGAAGATCATATTTACTCAATCCATAAATAACCATTTATCCATTTATATTCATAGAAGGTAGATCTATGCATTATATAAACTAATATTATAAAATAAAAAAATATTATAATAAAATATCTTCAAAATTTTAATATAATTTAAATATTTTTAAAATTAATTATTTGAAATAAAATATTATAATATTTTATGTGAAGATATCAATTTCTTTTATAAAAAAGTAAAATCAAATCTAGTTATATGTACTAAAATTTATATAATTTATTGCTTTTACTATTAAAACTTAAAAATAATCACAAAATTATTTTCTTAAATTTTTAAATAAAAAAATCTTATAATGTTATATGCTAAATGTAATGTACTGTGTAATTATACGTTAGATCCTTGGCTATTCTTTGCAAATATCAACACATCAATAAAGTTAGTTTTTATTTAATGTATATTAATATTAAAATATTTAATCAACTACATTTAATATTAAAACAATTTTAAAAAATTAATGTTAAGAAAATGAGATAAAAACTATAATTTTAAAATGAAAATAGAAATAAAAAACAAAAATTTTGATACCACAAGTTTGTTTTGAAATAATACCAATAAATATAAAATAGTGGTGAAAAATAATATGAATAAAAATGATAAAGTATAAAATAATAATATTTTGATGGATAAATGGATGGGTCAGGTTAATCATAAATCCAATAGTCATGGGTCATTCATAACTCATTTAAAATTTTTTATCAGGTTATAAATGAATAAATGAATTAATAATAACCTATTCACTTTTGACTCAATTCATATCCATCCTAATCCATCCATCTACCACTTTTATCAAGTGATGTGGATAACCACTTCAAAGTTAGCAGTGGGCAATTCAATAAAAAAAATAGTTGTTATTTCACACTTCTTTTTCCATACTCCAAGGATCAAAATGGGTGATGCTAAAGTTAGAACATGTGAATCCCACTCAAATTGTCACGAGATTTTTTCAATTCATCCTTTCAACCATTGAGTTGAGACATATGCAATTTACCTATGTGCGTGTGATATAATCTAAATTTGATTATTTCTAACATAAATCGCAAGTTAGCGCAAGTGACGTAGGGTTTGAAGGGAGACATTCCGTGAAATTTCTTTTTCTTAGTGTTAAGAGCACAGTTGGTCAGATAGAAACAGAACCACACAAATTAAGATAGCCAGAGTACAAGCCCTATATATTCGTTTTTATTTCAATTTTATGATTCATTTGAGTACTCTTCTACTTTAATATGTTAAATTATAATATATAACTTATTTTATTGATTTTTTAAAAAAAATTATATAATAATTATAATTTATTATACATACTTGATTTGCCTTTAAAAATAAACAATTATAATTTTCTAGTTAAGAAACACTTGTAATATTTTGGTAGATGTAGTAACTATTAAAGTTTATTTTGTAACTATTTTTAATATTAAATTTAAAATCCATATGTTTATCATTAAAAATATTAATGAACTACACATTTTAAATTTAAAAATATATCTTCCACAAACAATATCATTCCATTATTTTTTTTTAATACTCCCTCCATCCATTGTTATTTGTCGCACTTAACCGATTTTATAGAGATTAAAAAAGTAGTTTAATTTATTTATTTTTAGTAAATTTTTCAAAACTATCCTTTAATTTAAAATTAAAATTTACTCCATTTTTATTTGTTTATTTACTTGGAATTGTGATTAGATTTAAATGCAAACATAAACTCTCTCTCTCACACACACACACACACACTCTTCATGTACAAATTCTAGTATAGTTGAAAATAAAGAGAGAAAGATCGAATAAATTTATTGAGGTATTCCAAGATGAAGGTATAGAATAATGAAATTTTATTAATGAAAAAGGAGGGGCAAATTGGAAAAAAAATATCTAACACTTTATTGGATTTCTAAAATAACAAGTAAAAGGGATAAAAAAATTTAGAAAGATGAGACAGATAATAAGAGACAAAAGGGAGTATATTATTTTTTAATCCAAAAGATATTATTTGACAAAATATTAATAATTTTCTCAATACATTTTTTATTATTCTCTATGAATTCTTTTCATATAATTTGATAAAAAAATATATGATCATATTTATATAATTTTTTATTATTACTTAAATATTTTAATAAATTTTATTATATTTATTTGGTTTTTATTAAAAATAAATAATTTTAATTTATTTTATGTATTAAATATCTCTTTAAGAAATAAATAATTATAATTAAATTTTTTATTTATCAAAGATGGAAATATAGAAAATTGAATAATTATGAGTGAGAAAGTCTTTTTCTATACTAAATGTAAATCAACTATTCAAAAAAGTTACTATTAACTTTTTTAAAAAGGCCTCTTGGGGTTGATAAGCTAACTAAAATAACTACTTGTCATATTGACTTTGTCAAACAGCCAAAAATATTTAAATCGATTAAATGTTGAATAAAAAACTGTTTGTTAAATACTCTTACAATTGGGTTGTAGTGGTGGACGATGCTTTTTTAAAAAAAAAACAATAAATTAAATTCTGTTTCATTTGAGTGTAATATAACTTGAATTTGCAATGACCAAGTGAAAGCGCGTTGTGGGAATACCTTCTTGGATATTTCGATATGACAAAGCGAGTGTTGGAATGGATAAGAGCGAAATCAAATCGGCCCACTTCAATTATTGTAAGACCCACGCCATAGATTGTGCTTGGTTCCGCTGGAAAGAGGGAGGAATGGGGTGGAATTTGGATTAAATGTATTTGCAGTTCTTTGGATTGAGAAGTAAAATGAAAAAGGAGTGAAGAATGACAAGAAAACCGACATGGGACCACTAAAAAGTACCCGCCATGTTTATTTTTTGTCTATTTTAAACTTTGTCAAATTTGTGGTTGTAAGGTGGCATTATATTGTACCTAGGATTTAAATTATAATTGTGGTCGCAATCACAATCGCAATCATGATATCACTACAATGCAGACAAATACATGAAAAATACAAGCATAATGATCTAAAATTGTAGAAAATCACAAATGCAATCAAGTCCTAAATTGCAATATTGCAAATCATGTCGCAGTCGTGGATTGTTTTCTAAATCTTAATATTATAACTATGCTGCTTTGTTATTTGCTTTTTAAATTCAAAATGAGATAACTTAATATTATTTTGAGCTAAGATAAATATAATTATATGATATTCAATTTTAAAAACAATAGTATTTTTAAATTATATATCTGCACATTGGATATAATTGTAATTTTAGCATATAAAACTTTTATTTTTCTCATCTTCAAATATATAATTTTAATATTTTCTCTTCATCTACATATATCAAATGAGAATATAATTCTTTATATTTTTATTCTTCCGTGTTTCATTCATTTCTATTTTCAATTTATCCAAAGCCTTGTATTTATTCATTTTACCCATCAATTCCGTGGTGGTGGACGTAGGACGACATATTTGAAAGCACGTGGTGAGAACACCAACTTTCACTTTAGAAAACAAGAAGGGAAATAAAATGAAGGGGTGTACCATTTTAAGACGACAATGAATGAATATTTATTATATAAAGGTTTGTCTGCTACAAAGTGCTTTTCTTGTTGTATCAATACAACATAATTCTCACCATTAGATGTATCATACATAATTCATTAAATAACTAATATTTAAAGTCATATGAGTAGCATCATTTATAAAAATATAAAGATATTTTATACATCAATTCTTAAAAAAATTATTATTTTTCCTTCTAAATAGATTTTAAACATCAGTTCATTAAATAGCTGATATCTAAAATCATATGAATGGTGCCATTTATAAAAATACAAGGATACATTAAATGTAGATTCTTAAAAGAATATTATCTTTTCTTCCAACAAGATTTTAGACAATTGTTAATTAAATAACTAGCATCTAAAATCATGTGAACAATATTATTTTTGCACTATAAAATAAAGCAATCTCATTTCTTTCCTCACACACACACATGCACACCCCCCAACAATAGTTGATCTAAATAGCTTAAAGCTTAGTCCCTTATATATATATGTATATTAGTGGATATCATTAATTTTATGTAAAAATATTTGATAACATTAATTGTTCATTATTTATTATTAATTGTCTATATGCAAAATGACATTTAAAGATATGTATATATTTTATAATTTATTTGAATACTCTTCTACTTTAATAATATTTTAAACTATAAAATATTATTTATTTTGTTGAATTTTTAAAAAATTATATGATTATAATTTATTATACTTATTTGATTTGCCATTAAAGATAAATAATTATAATTTTATAGTTAAAAAATATTTGTAACATTTTGGTAGATATAGTAACTATTTTTAATATTAAATTTAAAATCCATATATTTATCATTAAAAATATTGATGAACTATATTTTAAGTATAAAAATATATCTTTCATAAATAATATCATTTCGATATTTTTTAATACTCCCTTCATCCCTTATTATTTGTCACTTAACTGATTTTTCAGAAATTGAGAAAGTAGTTTAATTTATTTATTTTATTTGAATTTCTAAAACTACCCTTCAATTTAAAATCAAAATTTACGCCATTTTCATTTCTCTCTTTGCATTGAATTTGTGATTAAACTTAAGTGCACATATAAACCTCTCTCTCTCTTTTATTTCATACACAAATTTCAATATGGTTTACAATAAAAAGAGAAAGATGGAATAAATTTATTGAGATATTCTAAGATGAGAGTATGCAATAATGAAACATTTATTATTGAAAAAGAAAGGGTAAATTGGAAAGAAAGTATATTTAATATTTCATTGAATTCTAAATGACAAATAAAAAGGGATTAAAATTTTCAAAAAGATGTGATACAAAATAAAGGGTGAAGGGAATATAATATTCTTTAATTATTATTTAGCAAAAGATTAATAATTTTCTGAATTCAATTTTTATTATTCCCTATAAAATGAAACATATATTCCTTTCCTTTAATGCCAACACATTGGCATTAGTTATATAGAAAATCGATGTGAATAATGGCACAGTGACATTTTTGTAAATAAATGTAACTTACCATGTCACCTAATATAATGAATCAATGTTATAAACATTTAGTTTCAATTACAAGATCAAATATTTTGGCCAGCAAAAACTTAAGATGACAATCACTATTTATAATTGACATTTAAATAAATGTAATTTTTCTATTTAAAATCTCATTGTATTTTATACATTGGTTGCATCTTAAAACTGACATCTATAAATTATCTTAACCTAATTAATGTTCATATTTATATTCTCATTAAGAATTATAAAGATTATTTATATTTCAACATTATACTAATTTAAAACACATTATGTGAGTTATGAGGATGTTACTTACAACTCAGTTGTTCAAAATAACCAACGTATAAAGGGTACATGAACAAACTTGTTTCATAATTTTTCATTTCCAAATATTAATTATATGGTAAAAATCAATGTATAATATCTTGTATTATCTATAAATAATGTTCCATATTCTTCTTGAGATATCTTTACAATGTCTTAACCTCCATTATTAAATTCTAGCATTTGTTTGAGAAAGAAGAAAACAACACTCCTTCTATTTCATCTAACACCTTTGGAGATACCATAGAATCTAATCTTTACTACTTTATCTATTGTCATTTCTAGATATATCATGTGAGATAGAAAGCGGAGTTATTTTCCTCTTCTTCAGACATAGGCTAGAGTTGGTAATGAAGGCAAATATATTACTTATATCCATGATTACAGATATCAAAGTTTAATGGATATCAAAGAGTAGTTTTTGGATAATGGATATGATAAGTGGCACCAAAGATGGCAACAAGAGAAAAGCATACAATTCAAATTCTTTTCTTGCTTCTTTTTCTTTTTTAAAGTTATATATTATCATAAAATTGTATTTTGTCAATGTAATGATATAAAGAAGTTTATGAAAATAAATAAAATTGTTATTTCATAATTGATCATTATATTCTTTCTTATATATTTCTTAAGTTCACCATTTTCTACATTTGAATAGCTTTTTATTTTAAATAGATAAGTACGTTGTCCTCATATTTTATCTAGTATAGCAAAATTTGGTGCAGTGCTTCAACACGATGAACTTGTAAAAAAAATTTGCTCAACAATGTAATTTATTTATAATAATTGATGGGGTTGGTTGTAATCACATGATGGTATTTAACAATAACCAATGTTTAAAGGTCCATATCACAAACTAACTTGTAATTATATTTACTAACTTGTAATAACTATTAGGCATTTACCAATTACCAAACATTATGTTTACGTCATAGTTATAAATATTTACCAATGTGTAATAAATAATAAACATTTAACAACATATAATATAAGAAGAAGTTTAAATAAATGAAACCAAAGATGTCTACATTATAAGCAATTATAAAGAAGTCTAAATGAATGAAATTCAAGTCAACTACATAAACAATTTTTTGTGCTGGCCATCATGTAAATCCATTTTTAATTGTCATATTGGTTAATGAACTAGAACTTACAATGTCGATTTTAAAGGAATATTCAATATCTAGTTTTTTTTCTTAAAAATAAAGCTCTATTTGGTACTAAATCTATGATCTTTCAAGATATATCTCCTTACATAAAAAACAATGGCTTTTAATTTGTGGAGTGGAAATCTTCATATTTGGCATTACCATGCCTATTTTGCAAGATCCAAGGAACTTTCATAGTTTCTTGCAAGGACTTATACCTACACCTTTTAAAGGACTGTAAAAGATACCTGGACTTTCTCAATAGCAGAGGTAATGTCAATATTACAATTTACACTCTTCATCTTAGAAGAATTCTCTATTGATAGACTCCAAAAATCAATGTCTTTAGAAGGCTCTAGAATTAACCAAAGTTCCTTCCAAGAAATTGTATCCACACTTTAGCCTTGAACATAGAAATTCTACAAAGCATTTAGAAAGACTTGGCCAAAAATCCATCCAAGTTCTTTATAGAATGTTTTATTTTCATTATTGAAGTGTGGACATAATTCCTTTAATTGAAGGAACTTAGGGAAATTCGAGTTCCTTCATTTGCTATTAGTTTCTAATAGCTCTTGTATTTCAATATGAGAATTGACATGTTGCTTATTCTATATACTATGTCAAATCTTGATATAGATAAAGCAAGAAGCATCACTATTTTCACATTGATACTTTAGTACCTTGATAGACTCATAACAAATAAAGCATATAATTTCCATATCAATTTTATTATGCAACCAACATGGAAAATTGAATTTATCAGTAATCTTAAGATGTCAGTTTTATTTTACAACTTATGTAAAATACTTAAATAATGTTGTTTTTTCCTCTTCAAAATTATGAAAATGAAAGTGAGACTTGAAATTGGAAATCTATCTTAGGCACCAATTTGCAATTATATTATAGAGAGTGCCTTAAGGAGTGAACTAAATTACAAACATGCTACATAGTTAATGTCCTTTGCTCTTGAATAGAAAGAATCACCTTTGCTCGAGTCCAACTATCTTTTACTCTTGTTAGTATCTTCTTATCAACATTAAGGTTCATTCAAATGCCTCATTTCTCCTTTAAACTTAATTATGAATATTTATTTGTTGTGTATTGTGTTAATCTGTTGGATTCTTCGTTTCTAATTTCATTCATTAGGGTTTTGATTGATATGATTTTCTTGAAAAAATGGCACTAAATTACTTCCTTACCAAAAAAAATCAATGGATATTTCTATACAAAGAGTTACAATGACACATGGAAAATTTCTTGCTTACAATAACAAATCAATGGCTATTTCTATACAAAGAGCTAAGATAACACATGCAAATCATATAGCATGTGATTACATCAAAGTTTAATGACAAAAGCCAATTAATAAATTTCTCTCTAATAGAAGCACATTGTATTAATGTTTCACCTATAACATCAATTTTGATATTCTTGTTCCCTTGTTTTATCACAGTAAAATTCACAAGTATTTTTGTTAATAGTCATGTTTAGAAGACAATGTAAATTTTGTCTCAACATAAAGACATGGTGATAAGCTTGAATATATGTTATTTCCAATTTTTGTAACATCCACATATTATATGTCCTTCCACTAATTGGACCCAAATATCTTTTTCAAGTTTATTGTAATTGGAATATTAATCTTGACTATAAAGGCATTGTGATAATGCTTAAATCTGTTATTACTACTTGTATAGTAAAATGATATACTAAATTTTGTAATTAAGTTTGATTACTACTATAAGGGTGGTGGGGTTTAGGTGAATTCGTCAGTATTTTTAAACAAAAACCAAAAAATAACTTTGACTCTTTTATAAACCCTATCAACATATTGGACATTAAGCGTTGGTTATATAATAATAATTAACATATTAAATGAATTTTAAGTAATGAAAAATTGAATATCAATATTGATCACTAAAACAAAAAATCAAAATTGCATTTTTAGCTAAACATATCAATTTTATTTTAAAAAATTGATGTTGTTATAGTACTTAGTTTCAATTAGAAAACCATCAATGTACCAGATTTATAATGATGTTTGCATATACATTGGATTGGAACCAACTTGAAAACTATAAAATAACTAACACTGAAATGCATTTTTACAGTAGTGCAATCTCTTTTTAGTTTATTTATTTTATTGATATCACATCCAATAATCAATATATCATCTACATACAGTAAGAGAATTATAAAATTATCATCAAAGAACCTTTTAACAAACACACAATGTTTAGAAGTGATTTTACCATGATCATGATTGACCATGAATAAGTTAAATTTTTCTTTTTTTCTTTTTAACCACTACCTTGGTGCTTGCTAGAGTCCATACAAGCTCTTTTTTAGCTTACATATATGATACTCTTTACTTTTAACTTTGAAACCATCTAGTTGTTACATGTAAATTTTTTCCTTTAAGTCACCACAAAGGAATGCAGTCTTCACATCAAGCTACTCAACCCCTAAATTTGGGCTAGCCGCTAACTTAAGCACAACTTTGATAAGGGATATTTTAAACCCTTATAAGAATATTTCATCAACTACATCTAGTTAATGTCTTTCACAATGAACCTTGCCCTGTACCTTAGGTTATGAGGGACTCTTATATGACTTTATCTTAAATACCTACTTGTTCTTGAGTGTTCTTTTGCCTTTAGAAAACTTCTGTAATTCATATATCTTTTTCTCATGTAGGGACTTTCATTTCATCTTGCATGGCTTGTAACAATTTTTCCTTATTTTCATCGCACATTGCTTCTTCATTAACTCTTTGGCTCTCTTCCATCAATGAGCATCACATATTTATGAGGCTGAATATTTCTTGGAAAGGTGGGCTTTCTAGTAGATCTTCTCAACTGAGGATTATAGGTCATTCAAGTAGATAAAAAAGAACCTCATGTTAAGGTGCAAGTTCCATTAACCTTTGCATCTCCCCATTATCATTAATAATAATGGTAAGAGGTTTAAGACTTAAATCCATATAATCAATATTAACTAGTTTTAGTTTCTCAATCTTGTCAAAATCTTCAATGGTTTAGTCTTCAAAAAATACCACATCTTGACTTCCAATAACTTTCTTATCTGCCAAATCCTACAATTTGTAACTAAAATCTTCATGACCATAACTTAAGCAAACAAAATGTTTAGTCTTACCATCAAGCTTGGATCATTCATATCTTAAAATGTGCACAAGTCCTCAGCAATCAAACACTCTCAAATGATTGTATGAGACTTCTTTTCCTGTCCACACCTATTCTGGAACATCATAGTCAATAAGAGTTGAAGGAGAAAGTTGATCAAATCCACTGCATTTCTCATTGCTTCAACCTAAAAGGATTTAAACAACTTAACATGGGGGAGAATACATTTGATTCTCTCTGTAACCCTATTTGGTTGATTTGTCTTTGAGATAGTCTTTTCAAACTCGAATGCCATTATAATTCCAATATGTTTCAAATGGACCTCTATACTTGCCACCATTATTTGCTTGGATGCATTTCAAATTCACTCATGTTTCTCTTTCAACACGTACATGCAACTTAATGAAAACATCAAGCACCTAGCTTTGGTTTTCAAAGCATAGGCCTAAACTTTCTTAAAATGATCATTTATAAAAATAACAAATTATATAGCACCATTAAAAGTTTTCACATCCATAGAATCGATATTAATATGAACAAGATCAAGAATATTGGATTTTTATGAGAGGAAAATTTTAAAAATGAAACTTTATGCTATTAACCAAGTAAATAATAAGCACAATTTTTCAATGATATATCATTCATGGTTAGGGAGTTTCACTTTACTAGCGCATCAAGTCTTTTATCGCTTAAATAATCCAAGTGCATATGCTATAACATAGAAAAATCTTTAGTAGTATTCACTTCTTCTTTACATAATATCATTATTGTTTTGTAAAGAGAGCTAATATTTTCATCTTTTGTGATAGTTAAAGTCCCATTGGTATGCTTCCATTTACTTTTACCATGTTAGTTTTCAAAACTCACATCATCAAGTCTCCAATAGAAAGCAACCTAAGATGGATATCAAGGATATATTTGACATTCTTTAAGAGTAACTTGTATCCCATATTAGTTTATAGCACTACTGTAAAGTTGCCTTTTAATATCGGTTATTTTTCATTTTCAACGTTAGTTACAAACCAATGTATATACAGGGATCATTATATGTCAAACTATTTTACAGTCAATTAATAACTGATGTGAAAAAAAATACACAAGTAACAACTTTATAAAAATAACAATCATTGTACATTTTTCACAACTATAATGTTATAATAACAATATTCAACTATGATTATTTTAAATAATAGCATTTTATACATATATGAAATCGAAAATTTTGAATGTAAAGAGAATTCGTGAATTACGATTTAGTCAATTCGTATGAATTGTGTTGAACACTAGTTGTAGTATAGATGAGCTGATGAATTTTTTTAATGGTTTAATAAGATTAAAAAAGTATCATCAAAATGTACCTTAAATATGTTCCTTATTTATTTTTTAATTTTTGATTTAATTTGATCTACTCAATTGAATTTGATTTATTTATCATTTTTTATAATTTATCATATTTAATTTTGTATGCATCATTATAGTGCTCTATTAAATTTAACAATTTAAATTTATTAATTTATAGAATATTATATGAATTAAATAAAATTTAATAATTTAAAATTCTTAATACACTGTGCCTCGTTAGTCATTACCTACTTTGAGTTTTCATTTGAATTTGAAATTTCGTAAGAACTAGAGTAACAAAGATATACAAAATATAATCTACGCGTCATTGTCGGCATCAACGGACAAAATTGCAAAATAAATAAATAGTAATAATAATAAATAAAGTAACAACGAAGTATTACCGACTACAATTGACATTAAGCGAGCACTGTTTTCAAGGATGACGGAATATAAATATAAAAATACTATAAGATGAAAATCTATTTAATCAATATTAAAATATAAAGAATATAATGAAAAATAACATCACTAATTTTAAATAAAATATATTGTCTTATCGCATGTCATAACAGTAAATAGCATAATTTTTTATTAAAATATATAAATAACATATCATTTTATACAAGTAAATACGATTTTTTTATTAAACATATCTTCTAACTAAAGCCAATCTAAACTAGTACGATGAAGAGAAAGAAGGAGAAAGAACCTAACACTGGTTCCGTAAACTCCGTTTAATGAGTGATCGGATGGTGGTGTTTGAGTTCCCATAACTAAAGATATGAGTATAATTTAAAAATTGGACCCAAATCAGAAAAACGGAGAAAAGTAGAATCCAATTCGATGAAATGATTCATATTATATATTAATGTCAACACTTGATTTCTCTCTCAATGTTAAAAAATTCCACTCCACTTTATGTATTCCAAAATTTCATCATAGCACTTTTAACTTTTAGAACAAATTGTTAAGCGATGAATGGATAAATAGATTGAATAGTGAAGTCAAATAATATAGTTATGTGCCACCCATTTTTATCCTCGTTCTGAGGATATGTGCGTATGTACTGCTGAGTTGTTTAGCATACCATACAAGGTGCATGCTAGTATAGATGTACAAAATAATATAAATCAACTTAAATGGATCGAATTGTATTATATCCAATCAGTTTAAATCTAAAATTATTTATGTTTATTTATCATTCAAAATAATTAATTATTTGTATTCAAAATCAAGATTATATTAAAATTTAATTAATTATATTAATGATATTATATATTTATTATTTATTTATTCACTTAATTTTAATTTATTTGTATTAAATTAATGATGATATATTAAATATTTATTTATAAAATTAGGATATAAACTGTCATTTAATTAAAAAATAAGGATAAATTTAAAAAAAATTATAAGAAGCAACTAACTTACAAATTATTTTGCAGAACCTATTAAATAAGAACTTATTTTTTCAAATAAGTAAATATGCTAAATACATCTAGAAATTAACTTATAATTTATTAATTAAATTAATAATCAATAAATTAACTTATTTATTGTATCAAACACATTAAAACATTCATCAAACAACTTTTCACTCACATAGCAAATGTAGTAAAATTCCTGAAATAATCTAAAGCTTGCTGTGAAATTAAGATAATTAGACATTGATGCATACATACGGAAGATAATTTTAACTTCCAACTTATATATCCATTTAAAATATAATTCTGCCGTGTGCTTTAGAAATGCTGCAAACTGCTTTTATGAAATTGTCGTTACTCAAAGTAATTAATAATAATTTTAGACTTCCTCATCCTTAAGACCTTGTCTTGAATAGCCGAAGTGAATATGTGATTATGTAAAAATATATATAACTAATGGAGATTTTAAACTGAGTGTCAAGAATATAATTATTCATCACATCTTGATTCAGCTATATGCAAAGCTAACACACAAATTGTGAACTAAAATGAAGGCTTAAAAAAATTCATAATTTGCTGGTGACAACTGTAACATATCAAAGAGAATATACTTTCAGATCATTTGAAGCGCAAAAAATGGTAAATTTATGTACCAGCTTTTCCAATTTCTAAGGCAGATCAAATAGCTTGTTTAGCTATAGAATTTATCAGGAACATAATTACCTTTGTTAGCTACCCATAATATGTTTCCTGTGAAGAGAATGCATGAAATTATCCTTGAGTTGTCACAATGTGATAGGACTTTCACTTAAGGCTCGCTTAAATGTATCGAATTTCACCCAGTAACTATCCAAACGTATTTTGTCTTCTTAAAGTAGTAAATTTTGTTCTATCCAGACAATTTAGGAGCACTATAATAATAAAGTCACTTTGCACAGTATATAAAACAATGGGAAGTTTTATTTAAAACTATATTTATATAAACCGTTACAGTTTTAATTATGGCAAATATTGGCAGCATATACAGATTGATTGTTAAATTTTTCTATCTAGAAAATCAGTAAATTCACGTCACACTCCAATACATTTAGTTGTTCATATATCACAACATTTTGACTTATATATAGTTCAGATCAGATAACCTTAATCAAGTTTTAATTAACATCCATATGACTTAATTAACATTCATTTTAATAATTACTATGAGATCCACATAAACAAGTGTACTTGTGTGTCGACATCAGAGATTTTAATTATTATAATTATTTCTTTGATTTTAAAACCCTACCCCATAAATAAATATATATACAATCACAAATTCGAATTTCAATATGAAAGAATCATCTTATTTGAAAACAAAATTCAGACGTAATACTACTTCAAACAAAGGCAATTTTTTAAATATAATGAAAAAAATCACGTTATAATTTTTTGAAAAAGAAATAATCATGTTATTTGAAACAACTTCAAACATAATATTACATTAAACAAAGGAATTTTTTTAATATAATTTCACTTCAAAACAGGGTAGCCCTTTTTAATGTGATTTCATATTGACTACCAAAAAAAAGAAAATCAAATGAAGGAGGTTTCACATTGTGTTTCCCGGCGGTTTTTATAAGCCGCTGCAGAAATTAAGAGGAAACTGCCCTTATTTTAAAAAATGACATTTTCCAAATTTTTTTAAATTGAATTTAGTGGCAGTTTAAGGTTCTTAAAATTTTTTAAAAAATAGTGGCTGCAGTTTGTAACTGCCACCACATTTATAAATATTTCAAAAAAAAATTTGGTAACATCTACACTTAAGTTTTCTTACATATAAACCCCATATTTTTTTAACTGATATCATAAAATAAAGGGCAAAATTATATTCAGAAAACTAACTCAAAATTTGGAGATCATAATTAATTGGGAAAAACACATTTCATAACAAATCAATGAGACTACCTCACCAATATTGAAAAAGATCATGTGACTGCAAGGAAAATATGTAAACTCATATTTCAGAGGAGACTCTTAATTTGGGCATACATAGATAAATAATTACATTATAATAAAAAAAATTAAATAGCACAAGGCACCGGTTGCATTTCATGGAAAGGTTGCAATACAATGTTCCTAGTACTGTTGTCTAATTCCATAACAAAACCATCGCACAGTTGAATTTTAGAGCAAAACAACAATGACCTTGTAAAATATAAATTTTTAACAGTGGTCGGTTAAAGATAAATTGTCATCTATATCAAAATAATTTTACAGTGCACCTAAGAGAAAAGACAGAAGGTGTAACTCAATCTTAGTTGAAATGCTCACCATATTCTTCCAACTGTGATATATGGCAGTCATGTCTTTGTTTTTCTAAACATTCAGATAAAAAATGTCCATCCTGTATAACCAACCATAAGTGTTTGGGTCGTTTTTAGCGATATGAGGATTTGGAAAGTTAAGATACTTGTCAAAATAGTGAAAGCTTTCATATGCTTTGACTGCACCATTTACTTTCCCTTTAAGATCCACAACCCACAATCCATTTAGCATATTTTATTTGCTCCAGATTGAACAGTTTTCCATTTAACCTGAGAAATTTAAGAACAATACTTACTCTTCAAACTAGTTGATCATGATTGCCAGTCAATAACTGAGCATGATCATCTCTAAGAATATAGCATCATATGAGAAACAAAAGCAAACTAGCAACAGCATGTAAATCAAATATAGCACATGATACCACCTGAAGATCTATTTTCCATACAGAAGAAAACTGATAAATAGCAATGAACTAAGAATGTTTTTCTGGAACAAAAGTATGAGTGTGAACAAATTTCATACAGAAGGACATCAGTCCTTCTAACCTCAAATGTAGCATTAGATATCTCTACCCCCAGCATTTGCTCAATGATTCATGGAAAATTGCAAATGAATAGATGATGCCATGTGGAGAATAAGTACATCAACAGGTTCTTAGGTTTGAAGTTGAAATAACAGCAGAACTCTTCGTTTTTTTTCTTTTTTTTATAAATTCCAAATTTTCTAAGGATTCTGT
>JAIUCU010000143.1:0-11433 GCA_020226215.1 Sindora glabra
AATTATATAAATGATTGTAAATTTAAATTATGTTATTTTCAAGATAATTTTAATTATCATATTTATACATATATTTCTACGTAGTATATCCATGGAACCATACTTTTCATAGCCAATGCATTAATTCATATTTAGATAGAGCTATTACATATCCATATTGTAGACATGCTATTTCATTTCTAGAGAATGATTTTTCCTAATTTTTTAAATAAATTTAGATGTGTAAATATATATATGGGTTACAAATTACAAATTCTTTGAGTTTTCGATTTATATTTTTATCTAATTTGAACAATTTCAATCACACAATGTTACTAACTTCGTAAAGTGAGAAAGGAAGAAGGTTTTGGAATGCGGTAACATTCATGTTACACTTGGAACACTTGTTGATGGCTCTAGGTTCACTCATATGAATTTTATAACTAGTCAACACACTATTTTTGAGGCATTGCTATGGACTTAATTAGCTAATTCTTTTTCTATTAGGGAAAATTTCCTTTCTCTAAACACATAAACATTAGATAATTAAATCGATTAATGTATTGTGATAAACCATATGAATAATTTAATATAGAATTCAGCAATTAAAATAATAGATGAGAAAAAATTCACTATATCATCAATGATTATAGGATAATGCTTATGAAGGATCTTAACTATATCCTTATAAATTCTTAACCACTAGTCCTATATGCCTCAAACTTCTATAAGGGTTCTAACATAACCTTCATAGTCACTTACCTCAAATGTTTCTTGTAGTTCAAATCTTTGGCTAATACAAATGTTTACACAAAAAATACATGTTTGACAAGAAATCACTTTCTAACTCTAACACAATAGTTCAACTTGAATAAGAACATAACTCATAAAAGGAAATAATCAATAATTAATAATAAATAGAATTTAGGACAAACCATTACTACATAATTGTCTTTTAAAATCCATTATATAACATTAAGTGTCATTGCATAACTAGCAGTGTTGACTTTATTCTATTTTGATTGTACGAGGCATTGCTCCTTCATTATATAAAGTTTGTACTTGAAAGTTGTACGAACTAAAAATAAAGATGTAATAGCCCTATAAAAATATATTTTTTATCATCTTTTTTATGGGGATACTTTATCCTTATATTTAAAATGTACAAATTTTATGCATAAACCATCTAATTGTAAATAGTGGATGAAGATATTATATTTCCAAACCAAAAATATAGGAAAGCAAGGGAAAGAAATGAGTGAATTTGTGATTTTTAAAAATTACATTAAATTTTTGAAATTTAATAATTGAATTAAAATTACATAGTTATCCTTCATTTTTACAAAATTTGGAATATATAAAAATGGACTATTTAGAAATAGAAAATAGAGTTCACATCTTCCCAATCCATTTTCTATTAGTATAAATTAGTGGTTATTTTGTATTTTTAATTTCTATTCATAGGTGATTGTTTTAATGAATGAATATCCCTTTACATACAAAGTAAATTCAGCTGATCATCACTAGGAAATAAGTTAGTTATATGCAATTATAGCCATTATATGCATTGCAAGCATATAGGGTATTTATTTTATTTGTAATTGTATGGAGTGAGACACTGACGATAATTAGAGATGGGCTAAAGTTTCAACCTGCGGTGTTTCATGAAGTTACTTGCATTAGTCCTTAAGTTCGAAGGAAAATTCATCAATTTAACTATCATGTTAATAGTAAACATCCTTATGGTACATATTATTATGGAATATGTTAGCATGACTATATTGAGGATGATGATTTAGCATCACTTGTTCTATGCAGCTATGCCTTTCATAGTCATTGCATTGATTTGTATTTAGATAAATCTACTACATGTTCATATTCTAGATGGAATATTTCATTTCCAGAGAATGATTTACCTTAATTTTTTTAAATATATATAGATATGTAAATATATATATAGGTTATAAATCCTATGTGAGATTTAGGTTAACATTTTATCTAATTTGATCAATTCAATTACACAATGTTACTAACTTTTTATAGAAAGAAAGGAAGAAGATTTTGGAATGTGGTAACATTCAAGTTACACTTGGAACACTTGTCAATGTTTTTAGTTTCACTCTTTCGGAATTTAACGATGAACCAACACTTTATTTTTGGGGCTTTACTTTAAATTTAATTGGGTAATTCTTTTTTGGTTAGGAAAAATATCCTTTTTCCAAACAAACAAATATCAAGTAATTAAATCAATCAATGTAGTGTGATAAAGCATATTAATAATTTAATATGGAAAACAAAATCCTATAAAGAAAACCATAGATGAGAAAAGATTTGCCATATCATCAATGATTACAAGATAATGCTTTTGAAGGTTCTTAACTATAACTCCATAACTTCCTAGCCATAAGGCCTACATGTCTCAAACTTCCATGAGGGTTCCAACATTATCCTCATAGTCACTTATCTCATATATTTCTTGTATCTTAAATCTTTGGCTAATACAAATATTTATACAAAAGATACTTATTTGAAAAGAAATTATATTTTGATTCTAACACAAAAGTTTGACATGAATAACAAAATAACTCATAATAGAAAGTAATCAATAATTGATAATAAATAGAATTTAGATCAAACTATTACTATATAATTACTTTTTAATATCACTTTGTTAACATTGGGTGTCATTGCATGACTAACTATGTTGACTCCCTCCTACTTTATTGTGTGGGGTATTACTCTTTCATTATATACAGTTTACGCTAAAAAAAATGCACAATAAAAAAAATAAAGATGTAGTAACCCCGCAAAAGGATGATTCTTTATTGTCTTTTTATGCGGCTATTGCATCTTTATTTTTAAAATATGGAAATTTTGTGCATAAACCATGGAATTGTAAATGGTGGATGAAGAAGTTTTGTTTCCAAATTAAAAATATAGGAAAGTGAGGGAAAGAAATTAGTAAATGGGTAATTTTTAAAAATTATATTAAATTTTTAAAATTTTATTATTGAATTAAAATTATATAATTATCCTTCATTTTTTAAAAATTTGGAATATGTAAAAATGGACTATTAGGAAATAGAAAAATAGAGTCCAGCTCTTTTCAATCCACTTTCTATTAGTATGGATTAGTGATTATTTTGTATTTTTTAAATTTTTATTGACAGGTTATTATTGCAATAAATGAGTATCCCATTACATATAAAGTAAACTTAGCTAATATCACTAGGAAATAAATTATTTATATATAATTATAGCCATTATATGCATTACAAGAATATAGGGTATTTATTTTATTTGCAACCATATATAGAGAAAGACACCAACGACAAAAAGAGATGGGCTTTTTGTATCGTGGGGGGATTGCTTGGATGAGTCTTTAAGTTTGAAAGAAAATTCATCGATTCAAATGTCATGCTAATAATGAACATTGTTATAGTACGCATTATTGTGGAGTATGTTCACTTGACTATATTAGGGATGATGATTTGACATCACTTCTTTCATGCAACCCTACCTTTCACAAACATTACATTGATTCATATTTAGATAGAGTTACTGGATGTCCATTTTATAGACGGATAATTTCATTTCCTAAAGATTATTTTCCTTAATTTGTTTAAATAAATATGGATGTATAAATATATATGACAATTCCATATGAGGTTTAGGCTAACATTGCTATATAATTTGAACAATTTCAATCATACAATGTTATTAACTTTATATGTGGTTTAAGTTTGCGTATATCAAAATACTTATTTAGTGTATATAACATTTCTCTTTAAAATTAGCTTAATGAGGTTATTTGGTAAATAGATTTTTTTATCAACTTTTAAAATTTGCTCAATAAGGGCATTTGGCAAACAATATTTTATCAAATTTTAACTTATTTAAGGATTTTTAATTATATAACTAAATTAATTAATTAATTTAAATATTTGATAAATAACTATTTTATTCACTTTATTGACTCTAGGTTAATCATTAAAATTTTTTTAAGAATCCTTGTTTTTCTAAAACAATTGGTTTTATTTAGTATAAAAATTGTCACTCTTGTCCGTAATTATATAATCTTTTTACACTTATGCTATTGATAGAAGAAAGATTCTAATTTATAATTATATATATCTTAAAAGGAAGATTAATAAATATAATGAATTTTATTTCTTTATTTTTAATTAAAAATAAATAAGTAAAATAAATTCTATTCAAATCTCTACATAATAATAAGAATATATTTAAATATAATCACATATTTTTTGCTAAATTGTATAAAAAATAGGAAAATTATAATTATTTTAAAAAAATTAAATAAATATAATAAATTATAATGATCTAATTTTTTAAAAGAAATTAAGTGCAATAAAGAACAAGAATGGTGGTTGACATAACCTTCATTGGGAGTCATTTAAATCTATTAAAGACTACAATTTACACATAAAAGCTCTATTTGATGCAATAAATAATTTAACTGATAATTTATTAATATAGTTAATAAGTTATAATTTAGTTTCTAAAAGTAAAAATACACTCTAATTTAATAAACTATTTTAAGTACTTTATAACTTATAAATTAATAGTTTTTCAATTTTTGATAGATTTAATTTTTTTTATTAAATTATAACTCATGCATTGACTAAATAATTATATTCTTATTTTAAATGATAAATGAATAAAAATTAAGTAAGTAAGTAAATAAATATATAATATCATAAATTTAATATAAATAAATAAAATGTTATATAATATATTATAATAAAATAAATTTTAGGTAAATTATATTTGATTTTAAACCCTAGATAAGTAAAAATAAGTAAGTAAATAAATAAATATATCTTGTAATAAGTTATAATTAATTATATTTTAAGTAATTATATTTTTTATAAATAATAATTAAATAAAAATTATATAAGTTAATAAATATCTATGATCATAAAATATAATTAATTAAATGTTAGATAATTATATTTTTATTTTAAAGATATTGATTATATTAATATAATTGAATCTTAAAATAAATATAAATTAATTTAATTTATATATATCTATTCATATTAACATATCTCTTATATTTTTTTATATTTTTAATTAATTTATTAATTATCTTATTACCTATTTGCTACTTCCATGAAATAGACCCAAAGGGAAAGTAAAGACATCACAGACACAACAAACTGAAAAGAGACTTCTCTAATAAAATTATTTTTTTATTTACAACGAAAGAAAGATGCAATCAATTATTTGGTTTAAAGGAAGAAATATAATTATTGATCAACAAATATTTTGATTATCTAGTGTAAATTAAAAGAATAATATGATTTATTTTCAATCAACTTTATTATAGGAAGTTATTATAATATTTTATCCAAATTAAATTTATTCCAATAAATTACTTTAATTATTTAGTTTAACTTTAAAATAGAGGAATAGCCTTACATATTTTAAATTAATTCACTAAGAAGGTAATTATTAGACAAAATTAATTTTTTTCAAGAAGTTGTACCACTGACATCAAGGTTGTGGATGCTACTCCCAATCATCACAAGAAGGAATGACCTAATGGCTAATTAATTTTAATAATTAATTGCCTATGACTACTTCATGACAAATTCATTACTGTATGTCATTAATTTTAACAATTTCTATTTGTTCTATTTTATTTTTTAGCTGGAAGTACTTAAAATTAATTAAATTTGTGTTACGCAAGTTCATACTATTAAAAAATAAATAGAATAAAATTTGTTAGACTGGAATTTCAAGAAAAATCCCTATATATATATATATATATATATATATATATATATATATATATATATATATATAGGGCTTGGACATTACTGAAAGCTCGTCTCTCTTTGTCTCTCTGTCTTTTTGTTTTGGGTATTTACTCATTTAAATATTTAAAGCTTCCCATGTGACAAATACTTAATAAAGAAAGAAGATAGTTAATCTTAAAAGTTTCAATACATACAATATATGAGTCATGTTAATTTGTTTATATTGTTAATAAAATTAGAATTATTTCAATAAAAGATATAATTATTTATTGATAAAGGAAAAGGAATAAAGAACGTAAATTTAAGTCAAGAGTAAGAGATAAAAAGAAATATTTATGAAGTGTAATAAAAAACAAAATAAAGAAGCAGGTGTAATAGAGTTAAGACACAATGAAAGCTTCTTAATTAGTTCAAAATAATTAACTTTATGTTTCATGTGATAATAAGACGTATGGTGAAGATGAGATAAAATGAAATTTAGATGTAAATCATGAAAGGCAATGACATTGAGAAGCATGGTGGCAGTACTTTGTAGGTGAGCAATATGGAAGAGTAGTTAGGGTAAAGAAAGAGATATGAAGAAATGGGGGGAAAATGGAATTCATGATATGGATTTATAAATTTATATGTTCAATCTTAAATATCGCTCCACACATTTCATTTGTGATGCTTTTGTCCATCGAAAAAGCTAATGTAGCTAACTCATTTAAATATTCAATTTTTATAAATAAATAAATATATCCCAATGACATTATGACATCTAAGAGTGTTAGAAACTACCATGTTATCACATGATGTGGACTTTCCTACCATTATGAACCTTGAAAAAAATGATGGGTTGTTTTAAAGAAATAAATTTTCTATGATTTTTTTAACAAGTAAGTATGTTATTTAATTACCATGTAGATATTTCTTGTAGATATAGACTTTCAAAATACATTGGAAAATTTGAAAAAAAAATATGATATCTTTTTAGGCAAATTTCTAACATCTTTGCTTTGTCATCAAAATGTCATAAAAATGCAAATTAATTATTTTCTTGTGATGGAATGTCTATATGGAAAAAAATGAATGATGGTCATATAATATGAGTAATTTAACTAATTTAATTACTTTTAAATTTATACTACAATTTATTGCTTGCTCATTAATTCCAGATCTTGTGCTTGGAAGTTTTACAGTGATAAATATGTGTAAATCGACATCCTATCAAGAATCCATTAGTTGAAATTTTATGCAAAAATAAGTCACTATCATTTATTTATTTCTTTTTCCAAGAATCTTCTTGTTGATCACTCAAATCAAGTTTTGAATTGGTAAGAGATAATCATTAAAATCTAGTTTTGAATTAGTAAGATAAATTTGTTTAGCAAGCCATAATCTTATCTAATCCCACTCCTAAAAAGAGAACAAGTTAAGAAAATAAGATGGCTAAATTAGTACCCTTACCATAAAACCTAGAAAAATAAACTTATAATAACTAGGCATTTGAAACTATATTCAGTTCCTAAAGGACTAAAAAATCATACTACTTCAATTGATACATATAAAAATTTAAGGTTTCCTAGCAAATAGATACTAAATAGAGAAGGAAGATGGATAATCTTATAATTTTCAATGCATACAATATATGAATCATATTATTAGGTTTAGTTAAGAATAATTTCAATGAAAAAATGAATTTAAACATACATTAGGGTAAAGGAATAGGGAACATAAATTTAGGTTAAAAGTAAGAGATAATAAGAAATATCTATGAAATTTAATTGAAACTAAAACTTGGAATAAGGTATGAAAGAAATATGACACAATGAAATCTATCATATAGATTAAGAAGATAACTTTTGTGTTTCAAATGATAGGAAAAGAAATAATGGAGATGAGACACAATGAAAGTAAGACACAAATGGTGAAAGGAATTAGCAATTAAAGGTATAATGGCAATGCTTTATAGATAAGCAATATGGAAGAAGAGTTAGGATTGTGAAAAAGATAGAAAAAATGAAGAAAAAAAGGTGAATTCACATTTAGATCTTTAAATTCATCTATTCAATAGTTGTCTAATGTTAAAGGCCATTGCACACTTGTTAATTGTGATGCCTTAATCTATTGGAAAAGTTAAAATGGCACACTCATTTCAAAATTTAATTTATTTTAAAATTTCACAAAGCAATTCAAATACTAATAATAGGTGGAAATTAATATGATAATTTTTGTATTCCCACTACAGTGAAAAATGATACAACATTAACTCATTAATAAAGATCATGATGAAAATTGACGTATATAATTATAATTTTTGAAAATACAAGCAATTTTTAATGTTAACTCTAATTAACAAATGACAATTTAATAGTTATTAATAAATTCACATAAAATGGAAGCTAGAAAGTTATCTTTCTTTTTTTCTTCTAAAAAAATATATTTCTATATTAGTTGTTTAATAATAACCAATATGGTTATAAAAGTTTGACCTATTACATTAGTTATTAAAAAGTGAAGTTAAAAATAGAACTAAATTATTAAATTTGAAGATTAGGTTGAGATGTCAATTTCTATATTCAATTGACATTGAAAGTTTTTTTTGAGTGACCTTTTTGTAATTATACTTAGAACATTATAGGTTAGTTTTAGTGATATGATAAGGAAACAGTTATATGTTTTATCTAATATTTGATGTGGAAAGTTCTACCCCCAACATATCTCATCTATATTTGTCTAAACTGTAAACATGTTAGTGTGTGTCCTAGAACCAATCATATAGATGATTGAAGTTATACACAATGTATTATGTTTTATTTTAGGTAATTTAATTATTATATTTTATTTTTATAATTTTATTATTATTATGCGCAATTTATAACTTAATATAATAATTATCCTTGGAATAGTTTTGCTATTCCTAAAATGCCCCTAGTCAAGTATTATTATGAAAAGGATAGTAATAATACATTGAGACTAGCATGTATAGTGACTGATGATTACGAATCATGGATATGTGATATCAAGTCAATACATGAGTATATTGCTAGTGAACAATGTACTGGACTGACCTACTATGAGAATATTGCATGGATAGACGTGTCATAAGTTATTCTCATATGATTACAAATACACATAAACCTTTGACCTGAAGTCACTATGGTTCCCTACATGAGGAATTAATCACTTTAATATTCTCCTATGTCACCTTTAATCAGGATGACAAGTAGGGCATTGATTGGGTGTGTCATAAATCGTGCAGAGGGAAGTGAGTGATGTAGATGAAATTTTATTACTCTTGTATAAAAGAGAAATATCCTTGGGCCCCTTGATTGAGTGAGACTTAGAAATGCATGACCATGCTCAATTGATTAATATGTGATATTAATCATTTATTTTAAGTCTACTCAGTATCAAGAAATATAAATTGAATATTGACGAGGATGACACATTCCATGCCTCTAGTTCAATTTGGATATTATTATAAAAGGGTTATGATGCAAAACGTTGATCATGTATTAGGTGGATATCGAATCACAAATATTCTTACTACTTGAGTGGCAGTGATGTATTACTAGATACCGCTTACTGTCTATGGCTCAATAATAAGTCATTGTCAACATAGTAAGAACCTATAGGATCACACAAAAGGAATATAAATAAGACAATAATTAATTGAACTTTAATTATATTAATATCCAATTAATTGAACTTATTTTCGTACATATATATATTATTGAGAATAATAAATTCACGTAATATATATATATATATATATATATATATATTATGTGATATTATTTGATATTAAAATAATATAAAATAATTATCTTATCAGATATTAGATAAATATATTATGAGATAATATTATTTTGATATTTGATAACTATATGCAATTATCTAAAATTAAGATATTTATATTATGAGATAATATTATTATCTAATATTAGATAATTAATAGATAAGTCCTATCTCTCCCCATTATCTCTAGGATAAGGATAAGATGAGTTGTTAAGTGTGATTAGGAATTTTGGAAGCATTATCCTAGTTGGACTAGGATTATGGCTTGCCTAAGTTCTATAAAAAGGGACTTGAGGGCAACACTTTAACAACACGCTTAAAACTTCCATACAAACCCTAAATCACTCAGAAAACATCCAATCCTAATTCCTAGAGAGAAAAACGCATCCTAGCAGATTCGTGGAGGATGAGAGGTCGTTGCTCACTCCATGTGGATACCGTAGAGACGCTGTACCTTTCAGCTGACGTTTGATTCATCTGCTCTCAAGTTTTGATCAGTAGAAACACGAGTGCCCAATAGGTAAAACCCTAATAATTGATTTATGTTTTTTTGCATGGATCCTAGGAAAAATTCGGATTAAATTTTGAATTTTTGCTGCATATGATAATCCGAATTCCTAATAAAACAAACTTCATTCTTACTATTATTTTCTTTGCATTTTTATAACTCTCTACTTGATTTACTCTATCATTTGTTTGGTGATTGTACAACATTAACCTACAATTGTCTTTAAGCGTCCACACCATATTATTTGATATATTTTTCCTAGTTTTCTTATGCTTTGATCATTGTGTTTTTTTATTGTGGTCTTCAAGATTAAATAGGAAACACTATTATACATTATTAAAATGCTTTCATCTTTGTACTTTAAAGTTACTCTTTAATCATTATGAATAAAGTTTAGGCTTGCTATTTAACATGGAGAAATGTGTACATGAATATATGTTATATTTTATGCTCTTATTTTTAGAAATATCATTTTGTTTAAATGTTATGATTTTGGAATAACTTTCTATATAGGTGTGACTCTATTACTTGGATGACTCTACTACTTGGATGTTATTCTTTAAAATGCCAATTATAGATAGATATTTGTTTTAAGATCAAATTAAATTTGATAAAATGATTTCCATTGTTCCTTGTTATTTAATTTACACATGTATATGCTTGAAACCTCATTAGACATTGCTCCACATATAAATTAAATATTTATGTTGCTTTTCTTATAACTCTTTAAATAGAAGTGACATGGATTTTTACTCCATAAAGGTGGTAAGAAAAAGAAGATAGATAGGAGTCCTATTATTTTAAGGGACACAATCCTTAAGCATGTTAAAAAAGATAGATAGAAAGAATTTTCAATAATAAAGGCCAAACATATGTTGGTATATGTTGGTATGCACCCAGGTGCCTTTCGCGATTAACAAATGGCACTAAGTGACATAAGAAATCAAAGATGTCATCTAGGAGGATATATTCATAAGGGATCTTAATACTTATATTTATTTCATTTTTTTCAGGTGTATAACAATCTTTTTGGATTACATATGCCTAAATGTTATTTATATGTGCATTTCCTTATAGACTAGCTTTAATATTATTAAAAAGATATAAAGAACACATTTATTGGTAAATAGGTGGTGAAATGCTTTAAATATAACTTAGCAAAGGACTTTGTCTTCTCGAAGAGGAAGGGTAATAAGATAGCTATAGAAAAATATTACTAGATTAATCCTAGGATATGGGAGAAGTTTATAGAGATATGTTCGGGGAGGAGTATTATGTAAGAATATGGCCATCTTAGCATTGACTTTATTACACTATTAATAATAAGCCTATCCTTTTATCACCTATTTGTTTATTTATATGCCTAAAGTGAAAAGAATA
>JAIUCU010000144.1:0-11918 GCA_020226215.1 Sindora glabra
TATCCAATAACTTCACCTGTGTAAATGCCTTAAACATATAAAGCAAAGAAAAGGACATTAACAACCACTAAGATGTGGGATTGTACAAAAAAAAGGATTTGTTAAGACTATCAAGCAAATAGAGTCAAAAGAATATGAAGGGAAATGGAGTCTTAAGACAACAAAGGGTATAAAAATATGAGAGTGACAATCATATTATTAAGATGAATTTAAGAAAGTTAATTTATTATTTCTATCTTTCCAAAATTTTTATTTTTACTATATATTGTATTTACATATATATTAAAAAATTGACCTTAGTTTCAAAGGGAATGAATAAAGAAATAGAAATCCTACTGAAGGAAAAGAAAAAAAATTAGTCAATTAAGTGAAAAAATTAATAGACAAATACAATGGATGTTATATCTAATAAAATGTGAAAGGAAAGGTAACAGCATCACATGCAACGTTAAGAAAAATAAATAAATAAAGAATCAATTAAAACAAAAATGGAGCAAGAAATAAAGTGAATGAGCATGACAGGTGTATAGAAAAGTTACACATTTTAAAGTACATATAGATATTATTTTAATTTAATTTTCATGTCTTTTAAAACTAAAAATAGTCTTTTCTACTTGTTGAGTTTTCATTTACTAACATAGCAATGGTACAGGAAATGAAGATATATATATATATATATGTTTTAAGGTTTAGGATGTGTTTCTAAACCCTAAACTCATTTTAAACTATAAATCTTAAATCCTATAATCTAAACACATGTATATATATACATGTAGATATATAAATATGTACATGTACATATATATATGTACATATATACGAATACCATATACATATATATATATATATATATACTATATATATATATATATATATATATATATATATATATATATATGTATATGTAATATATATAGGTACATGTACATTCGTACACATATATACATATTTATGCATGTATATGTTTATGTGTACACACATATATATATGTGTACGAATGTACATGTATATGTATACATACATGTACATATTTATACGTATATATATGTAAATATATAGGTATACATAAATATATAGAGATATATATATATATATATATATATATATATATGTGTGTGTGTGTGTGTGTGTGTGTGTGTGTGTGTGTATGTACATATACATACATGTACATGTACATAGATGTAGATACATATACATGTATATATATGTATACATGTACATATATGTATATATGCATGTATATATATACATATATATATTTATGTATTCTTATGCATATATATATATGTATACATATATGTACATGTATATAATATCTACATGTATATACAGTTACATACATGTACATATATGTATATGTATGTATATGCATGTATATATATATGTATTCATACTTATACATATTGATGTATACATATACATATATATTTGTATACATTCATATATAATTTATATATATTATACATATGTACATATACGTACATATGTATTATGTATACATACATATATATATATATATATATATATATATATATATATATATATATATATATATATTTGTGCATACAATACATGTACATACACATGCATGTATGTATATGCACATCTATACATGTATATATATGTATACTTGTGTGTGTATATACAAGTATACATATACAATGTGGACATATATGTATATACATATAAAAATACATATATATGTTGGTATACATATGTATATGTTTATGTGTATATATACATATAAACATATGTATATGTATGTATATGTATGTATATATATATAAATATGTATATATGTGTTTACATATATGTATACTTGTATATACACACACAAGTATACATATATACATGTTCATACACACACATGTATGTGTACGTAAATGTATATGTATATACATATAAATATATATATATATATATATATATATATATATATATATATATATATATATATATATATTTATATATATATGTACATATATATACATATACATGTATACATATAGATATACATGTGTATATATGTATATACGCATACTGCAAGGGATCATTGATGAATGCATCCTGACCATCAAAAGTTAGCATAGGAAAAATTTCAACTTAAACAGCAAGGGATCATTGAGAAAACTAAATACCCATGGATGTGCCAAACTTTCTATGTCAACAAAAGATTTGAGTAAGGCCAAGGAAAATTAAGACTTATCATTGATTATAAGCATGTTAACCTTTTTCTTGTG
This sequence comes from Sindora glabra, assembly GCA_020226215.1. Lineage (NCBI taxonomy): Eukaryota > Viridiplantae > Streptophyta > Magnoliopsida > Fabales > Fabaceae > Sindora > Sindora glabra. The sequence continues at coordinate 2,241 of JAIUCU010000144.1, forward strand.
GATATCAAATTTTTACTTCCTTAAAGAGAGATTTTACTCTAAAAACTTCGTGACGCAAAAATATTTTCCAAAATTGATCTTAAAATAGGATTTTGGCAGTTTAGAACTCATCCAAATGGAAGATTCAAAACAAAATTTTGCATTCCATACTTTTATTATCAATGGACTGTAATGCCATTCGAATTAAAAGATACTCCCTCAGAATTCGAAAAAGGCCATGATAAAAATTTTTAAACCCATCCTACACAACACCCTTGTTTATATTGATAACATCCTGTTGTTTTCCTCCAACCTTGATGATCACTTAACCCTTCTGCAATAATTCTGTGACCTTGTAAAAATTTTTGAAATTATGCTCTCTTAGAAAAAAAAATAGTCATAGCCCAATCTTCTATAAACTTTCTTGAATTACTCATATAAGATAGTTAAATTTGCCTTTAGCTCCATATTGCTACTAAGATCTAAGAATTTCCTAATGAGCCATATAAGACCAAATAACTCCAACAATTTTTGAGTTTAGTCAATTATACGAAAGACTTTATTCCTTATATAGCCCAATACAAATCCACCTTCGCTCAATTGCTCCAAAAAAACTCCCTTAACATGGTTAGATTCTCACACTAATGCAGTAAAAAACCTAAAATGGCTATCTACAAATCTACCTATCCTCTAAATCCTTATGATCACTTGACCTTCCTACAACAATTCTATGACCTTGTAAAAATTTATTAAATTATGCTTTCTAAAAAAAATGGTCATAACCTAATATTTTATAGACTTTCTTGGATTACTCATCAAATATGCTTAAATTTTCCTTCAGCCCCATATTGCTACTAAGATCTAAGAATTCCCTAATTGGCCATATACGACCAGACAATTCCAATTGTTTTTAGGCCTAATGAATTATATGAAAGACTAGCATTCCCCACATAACCCAATATAGATCCACCTTAGCCTAATTGCTCCAAAAAACTCCCCTAACATGGTCAGATTCTCACACCAACTAGTAAAAAAACTAAAAAAGTTATCTATAAATCTACCTATCATCTAAATCCCTACTATTGATGGTAAGAGAATTCTTCAAATGGATGCAAGTCACTATTATTAAGGAGTTGTCTTGTTTAATGAAAGCAAAAATTGCATCATCAGTGGATATCAAAGTGGAAAATTCAAAGAAGCTAAAATCCATTATCATTTCACTTTTAAAGAAATTCTTGCAATAAAAAAGGTTATTGAAAAATTTCAGTTTCATCTAGTTGGCTACCATTCTTTAATAGAGATAGACATGTCTGCATTCCCAACAATGCTTAAATAAAAGAAGACTATGGTACCTCAAGAACAATTGATTTGGTGGAAAAATTAGTTTGAATAGTGGAAGTTTGATGTCAAGCATATTAAAGGAAAGAAAAACTTTCTTGCAGATTTCCTCTCAGGCCTACAGAGTTTAATCTAAACTTTATCCACTCTATTCTTCCCATTTTTATGCTTATAGGAGAATCCTCTAATCCACCCCTATCATACCATAATCTTCCTCTCCATCTTAAAGAGGACATTCTTCGCCAATGGTTGAAAAAAAAATCATACCATACAATGCTATTTACATTAGAAACATGGTCAATTGAGTTCCCATTTTGTTAATCCTAATTATCCATATTTTGCTATTTTTAATCTAACTTATCCCCCAAACTAGTCAAGTAAATATGGATATGCTCTCATGAAGATGATGATCAGGACTTATATACTATTAGATGCTCTATTGACAAAAATGTTGCTTTAGCACTGCTCAATCTTGGTTTCATTGGAAGACTACCACAACCATCTTACTTTTTGATGTGGCTATCCTTATTCAAACCACTTTAGCAATAGGTTAACTATCTCACTCAAGTTCCTGAACAATATGTATTAGTCATGTTCTATTTTTATTGGTACCTTACTGAAGATGTTTAAGAGGATCACATAGTCACCCAATTCCAGAAGAATTTCATCATCAGCATGGACTTCATTATTCTTATCATATCCTTGCCTATCCATTCATGTCTTATGATCTCTGGATCGAGATTCATGCTATACTATGCCAAATGAATGATATTGATCAATCTCTATCTAGAATTATGGCAGATTGTCAAGTGGCATGATTGGCTTAATAGTCTCTTTCCATCCTAGTGCCAAGAACTTTATGACCTAGCTTTCTAGCCTTAGCATAGATAAAGTTCTGACTCAGACAGTAATGATGAAATCTAGTTTGAAAGATGTTCCTCTGAAGAAGCAGCCAACCCATAAGTCCAACAAAGTTTAAAGTTACTTTAATTTATTGGAAATATGCTTTGTACTGTAGCTTACTTAATCTTCTTTAATCTAATTTGTACTGTAGTCATTTTGTATTATTGGTATTTGTCTTGTGTAAATCTTTATATAAATAGCAATGAAATCTACTAATCAAAGGTAGAGAGAAAAATTAAAAGAAAATCTTTCATTCAGTGTTCTTTTTTGGTGCTTTCATTGAGAGAAAAGAATTGAATCATTGAGAGTCTTTAAGAGAGAACAAAGAATAATCTACTTCTGGACTATCTATATATGCTTTATGGTTGTAGCTTAGACTGATCTTCCACATCAGAACTAACTAGTTCTTTGTATAATTGAGTGCTTGAACACGAGTGTAATTTCAGGATACAGAGTATAGTGCCCTTGAGAATTTTGCTTTAAGGTGAGCATGTGTATCTTGGGCTATTTGCTTATATTTTGAAAACACTATTATCTTTTCCTTAGAAGTAATCCTGTTATTATATTATCGTGTTAAATTGGCTTACTCGCTCAAGATCCACTTCCTCCAGACCCTTAACATCTTCATCTGACTATTTCCTACCTTCAGAAACATCTTTATTTAGAAAGTCTATTGCCCAGAAATTAGACTATTTATTTGAAGCTTTTTACCTTTTTGAGGATAGTAAGATTCCTATCTCCCAACACCCTTTTATTAATCCTTACTGAGTTTTTGAGAAACAATAATAGACCACCCTTACCAAAATTATTAAACCCTTCTACAAGCCTAAGCAGTATAATATTAAAGAATATATCCAGGTATCCTCTTTTGACCAGCATTTAGTCCAAGCCACTAGTGTTGAACAACTTTTTTCCATTCCATTTCCAAAAAAGCTTCTTCCCCGATGGTGTCAAGAAGGATATATCCATATTCATTTTAGTATTATTAGAGTTGCTCTTACTTTTCATGGAAGAAAAGGGTTGCCAATAATATCCCATTAGCTATTTTAGATACCAAGTATGACCAGTACCAACAAACCTGTCTAGCTACAATTTAATCCACCCTAAATGCTATAACTATTTTCATCACCATCTTTCCTAATTTTAACATGCCTTTTAAAGATCCAACCCTTCCCACCTTCTTAAAAATCCAAGTTCAAATAACTAGTTGTCTAATGACCCATGAAGCATATGCTACTACCCTTCATACCCAGTTTGCTTACCATATCCAAACCCATTCAATTGATCTGGCTTATCCAAAAGAAAATGAAAAATCTCTTTACATCACCATTTATCCAAATTAAGATTCCATATATTATTTTGTTCCCAGACAAACTTCCTAAGATTACTTCTTTCTCTTCTTCTTGAAAAATGCGTGTTACAGTATGAAAAGCATAAATCTTCCCAAGCTCCACTCCAAATAGCAGAACCATCTTTCCAAACTAAGGATGATGGATTTATTGAAATAATCTTCCTAAAACAATCTGTGATGTAAGTAAACTTAACAACCCAGCAAATACCACTAACTATGATGATCTTTGATGACATAAAAGTTCCCATCTATGCCTTTAATACTGAAAGATAACCTATTTATGAAGCCACTATAAGAAATGGCCATAAGTGGTATGATCTACTGCCTGCACTTGTGAAGACTATGTAGCCTGGAGTAATGATGAGGATGACCACCTAAGTTTAAAAAGGAAGAACAAAAAGAAAAGCACTTAACAACTACTGGAAGAAGAATATCAAAAAGGAAATTCTTCCACATGACTTCTTGGAGAACCATGTAGTAAATTTGATTATTATGTAAAATATTCTACTCCAAAAAATGAGTATATCGTACCTATTTACATGATGCAAGACAATGATGGATGGAATTTAGAAAAGGATTTTCCTTTGTTATAGTTTGTTTTAAAAGAACAACAAACTTGTAATGATAAAAAAAATAAAAATAAAATAATCTAATATCCAGATAGATCTCAAAAGCCAAAAGCAATCATTATTGAGCAAACTCTGAATTGGCAGTTTGAAAATGCTATCTCACAAAATAAGTTATTATGTCAGATTACTAATAACCAATAGGAGCTTGCCATGAAAATTAAAAAAATAACAATCCTCAACAGCGATGCCTATCTAAAAGCTAAAGGCAAATATTCAATCTCTCCATCAAGAATTGATAAACCTTATATCTGTAAGATAGTTTTTTATAATATCTTAAAAGGAGACTGAAATGAAAATCCTAAAAAACTAACTTAATTCCTTAATCACACCTTATTACTCTCCCTAATAACTTTTGGGATCAAGTTTGCCTCCGATAGCTCAACCACTGACCTTGACAAAGAGCCTATATAACTCTCCTACCTTCTCACCTCCAGAACTATTGAATCCAAAACCCTTACCATCCCCCAAAAAAGTCCAAAAACAACCAACAAATTTAAACTAAAAATAACAAATTGTAGTCCTTAAGGATAATCATCTAGGAACTTCACTAGATGAAATGACAAGAGATGACTCCTCCTCAAATGATGAATTATCCTCTTCACCACCATTGCCCATCTTTATGTTAGGAGGTTCTGGTGAAGAACATTTAGGAGTTTACAACCACCACAATGAAGATGAAGAAGAAATGGAAAATGACAATAATCCTCCCACCAAGAATGTCTTTCCTGACTCGATTAAAGGATTCACTCTTGATGATATCCCTTCGACATAGTGGAGAGATAAATTCCTAGAATTTTATTCCTAAATGATTGTTGTATAGCTTGAACAAAAGTGCTCTCTCAGTCAACTCTTCCAAGCATTTGCATCCAAAATGCAAGGAAGGATGAGAGATTGTTGGATGAAACTTAGTGAATATTGACAGATGATTTACTTTAATTCAAATAGTATTAATGAATTTCTTGGCCACATGCATCAAGAATTCTTAGGAGCAGCACCTGACTTTGAGACATAAGCAAGAAAAGAGTTCATGCAGATGAAATGTGTCTCATTCAAAAGGAAACATCTTTAGCAACATTTTAATGCAATGTTAAAAAAGTATCATCAAATTCATGGGATTGATAAAGTTAGTTTCAAGTATGTTTTCCTTCAATCATTTCCTAAACCTCTAAGAAAATGAGCTAAAGTTATTCTGAAAAATCAAAGCTTCAACATGTGAAATGCTTCCTTAGGAAGTTTATATCAAGTTGTAGTTGCTGCATTTGATCGCCTTTGTAAACAAAGAACCTTCTTCAAACAATTCAATAGTTTAAAGTTAGGATCAGCCTGTAGACGACCTAATTTGATCACAAGTCGAGACTTTTTTAAAAATTAAAAAATTAAAAGGTTCAAACATTAAAAGCCTTAAGTTCATTTCTTTAAAAAAAAAGAAAAATAGAGGAAAGCATAACAACAAACACTACTTCATTTGTAAAAGAAAAGGTCATTTTGCAAAATAATGCCCTCATAAAACATCACAACAAGTTATCTTAGACCAGTATTGTAATAATGAAAATGATCTCAAATCCTTCTATAAAGAAGAAGAGGAGCTCACACCAAACACCATCTTCTGCATTAGAGATAATCTTAGTGACTCTAATTTAGAAACTAAAGATGAATTGTCTAAACATGATCCTTACCAAATGATGCAAATCCAAGACATCTTTCTAGGCTAATGAGTAGTTCGTAATTCCACAACTAAAAGCCACAATTCTTGTAGATAAGTCTGACAAGCTAATTAAAGTAATTGCTTTCTTTAATATCAGAGTAGTTGTCTTGCCATCTTCTCATTGGACAAAGATTCATCGATAGTTTAAAATAGTTAACGGAGAATTGATGAAAATAACAAAGCTCTCTAAAATTATCAAACTTAAACACTTCCCAGGGTATGAGGTCAAAAATAAATTTTATGGTACGTTTGAACTTGGGAGAGATGTTCTAATTGGATTTGATCTCATCAGTAAATGGCCAGATGCAAAAGGTGAAAATAAAATCTAATGAATTTTGATAGAAAAATCATTTTCGATAATCGACGACAATTCCTAATCTCTATTTATGCACAGCTAATTTCTCCACACTCTTTAAAGAAATTATTCAACAATAATAAGATGAAAGTTATGCCAAATTTCTTCAGAAATGTCCACATCCATTGTGGTCTAATAAAGAATGTATACATGCATGCATATACACATACTTATGTATACAATATACATATACAAATAATATATATATGTATGTGTATATATGTAGATGTACATATAGTTATGTATACATGTATATATATGTATTTGTACATACATATACATGTATACATATTTATGTATATACATATATATATATATACATATATGTATGTATATGTATGCATTTACATATACATATAATATATATATATATATATATATATATATATATATATATATATATATATATATATATGTAAACATATATATACATGTACATACATATACATATCAATGCATATACATATATGTATACATATACATATATATATACATACATGTATATAATATATGTATATACATATGTATATATATATATATGTATACTATATATCTATACATATATGTATACATACATATATATGTCTATGTATATATGTATACATACATATATATGTCTATGTATATATGTATGTACACATATATATGTATGTATACATATATACATAGACATATATATGTATGTATACATATATGTATACATACATATGTATGTATAGATATATAGTATACATATATATATATATATGTATACTATATATACATACACACATATTTATACATATATATATCCTTCTATTTGAATCGAAAGATAACTTGATTGAATTTACTTCTAAGTTTACTTCATTAAGATTAATATCATAACAATCATCTTCATTTGATTGAGTATTTGAAGCCTGAAAAGCTTGAGATTCTACTTGGGACTTGAAGACTATACTCTATCAAATGAAGATGATTGTTACATTTTTTTTATCTAAATGAAGTAAATTTAGAAGATCTCACTTAAGACATCAAATGCATATACTGTATCAAGTCCAAACTATTAGGAGAAGATAACAAATTATCTTTCAGTTCAAATAGGAGGATAAGATTCTTTTCAACTTTCTGTTAACTTTAAGATAACTTTTGCTTTTCGGTGACTAAAGCCGATGGTAAATAATTATACTTTTAACTATAGCACTTTTTTTACACTGTTGCGATGCACTATAAAAGTTGAAATCTGCCTATAAATTAAGCACCCTAGATGTAAAGAATCACTCCTTTAAAAAGCTTCTTATAAGCTAGTTCTCTCCCACTTCTTATCTCTTGGAGTTCAGTATGAATTTCACCTTGGATCCTTTAGATTTCTTTTAACTCCTTTAATTCTATTTTGAAAAGATTTATTTTAGACTCTAAATCCTTGAATGTAATAGGTTTATTTTATTCTAACTTAATTTTTTTAAAATATCTTTGAAATTATAAGTATTAGGTTGTGAAAATCCTTTTGAAACTAATGGTTTATCCAAACTTTGTTTAAGTTTTTAGAGATACTCTTACTTCTTTTCATTATCATGATAATTACTAATAATGTCAAAAAGTAAGTCCTGCTCTGTATTGAGCATATTTACCTGATACTTAGAAGATGATTTTTCTAATTTTCTTCATCTTCAAATTCCTTTTTTTATTGTGAAGATTTCTCAGCAAGAAGATTAGTTATTTGGTTCAAAATGAATTCATCCAACTCCAGTTGTCTATTACACCTATGACACACTAGCTTAATATCTTAAGCTTGATAAGGAGGTGAAGTATATATGGCTTTGGATTTCCTCCTTTAGTACTTTTTGGATTAATGTTTAGGCTACGGCTTTTGCTCTATAAGTTGTTACCTAACTCTTTGCCTATGTTTAGATTTAAAAGATATAGGATAGGTAAAACCAAACTATTCACAGAAGATTCCTAACTTTCTACAATTTTAGGCCTTTTCCTTGGCTTGTTATCTATGAATTTTATCATCTTGATAGATTTTAAGAGCAATGATTTGGACATAATTTACTAATTCACTATAAGTAAGCCATTTATAAAGAATTTGACCACCATATTGACTTCTAATTTTATCTCTTACTTTATCTCTTAAGGATATAGGAAAACCAATAAGGAATTTTTCTTTCCAAAAAGGTTGGCAAATTTTGAGAGTAACCTTTTGGACATAATTTACTAATTCACTATAAGTTAGCCATTCATAAGGAATTTGACCACCATATATGTGATACCCTAAAATAGGATAAGAAACACTAAGAAAGAAAATTCTCTAGGACACTTTAATTTAGAGACCCCGATAGGAAAAATTGGATAAATTACAGAAGAATTGTAAGGATAATTGGATAGTAAGCCTAACCAAAAGAAAATTTTGAGAATTTTACTAGACATCTAATTAATAAAAATTGAATTTAAATCTTAATACTAGGCTTACAAATATAATTTTAGAAATTTCATTAAAAAATAAATTAAATTATTATTAAAACTATCTTAAATTAATTTTAGGACTTGAAAATGGTTATGGAAGGCCATAAACGAAGTCCTAAAATTTTTTAAAAGATCAAGGGTTAATTTGCAAAAAAAAATTCAGGGTCAAAATTATAATAAATCCTTTTTATCTTTTGGGTAATTTAAATTTTTGTTGTCTTGGGCTGGGTTAGCCTAAGTTTTGTAGGCCCAAATATGATTTTTGTGAGCCCAAAAATGTGACATTAATAGGCAAGTAGGAGAAAGAGAAATTTAAATAACACTAGAATAAACCAACAAGAAATTCAAACTAGCAAGGTAATTTAGTGATTCCTTTCAATTTCTTCTAAATCTTTGTAAATTTAATTTCTTGAAACTCCTAAAATCTAAATTAATTTCTTGAAGTCATTCCCTCATCATCTCAGGAAGCGAAGCAGACAAGGTAAGAGATAAATTGTTGAAATATTTCTTCAATGGTTATGTTGAAATTATTGTATTGGTAATGTTATCATATATATAGCTTATGTTAGTTGTTGTAAATTTAATTTGGCTTGAAGTTATGTATGATGTAATGTTCTTAACATGAGGGCTTAAGCTTGTATTAATGTAGATAAAGTGTAAATCAATTGTGGTGAAGGAAAAGTTGATGAATGATAAGGAAATAGTTGAAATAGAATTTCAGAATGTTGTCAGAAAAATAGCTAAATAATACCCATAAAAATCTTTAGTATATAATCTTTAAAAAAATTGATTCTTAATGTTCTATGGTCCTTCATGGAGTTATGATGAACTTTGAAAATTTTGGTGAATTTTAGAAATTTTTAGATATTTTAGAATAGCCTCCCATGATTAGAAACCAAAGCTATCCAAAACAGGACCCTTGTGTGATAGTCTCGGGTTTATGCATTTTTGAGGCACCAAATGGCCTTGAAAAATT
>JAIUCU010000145.1:0-13035 GCA_020226215.1 Sindora glabra
TGAGATTTCTTACCTTGATAAGATGAAAATTGAGGAAATTTATTGGGAATTCTTGCTTGTAGAGGAGTTCTAAAGTTGAGCATTAGAAATAAAAGAAATGAAAAAGTTTGTGCAATTTTGTAAGGATAACAAGAAGATGGGCAAAGGATGTTTTAGAAAAAGTGAAAATTTAAAATTTTCCATCATCATTTATTTTTTCTTAATTTGTTAAACTTAAATCATAAGAAATGCATCATAAATTCTTCCTACCTCAAGTTATCATTAATTTCTAATAACTCAATAAACTTTTCTTTTATTAGAATTTTTTAAAACATTCATCACCTCAATTGCTTACTGTTAGTGTATATGCCCTAAAACCAATCATATTGATGATTGTAATTTTGAATCATGTTATTTTAATGGCAATTTCAATTATTATATTTATATATATTGTCTGCGTAATATATTTAATTATAATAATAACCTTAAAATAATTATATTCTTAAATGTCCCTAGTCATATATCATTGTGGATTAGGTTGCTTTGATATATTAAGACTAGCATATGTGAAGACTTATATGAGATATTAAGTTTACACATGAGTACAAGTTAGAGAACTTGTATACTGGACCGACCCATATTAAGAACACTATATGGATCGTTATATGAGTGTCATAAGTGGTTCTTAGTGATCATTATTAATATGGTCCTTTGACCTGAGATCACCAAGGTTCCCTACATGTGAGTTTCATATTTTGATACTATTCTATGTCACTAATGGTTAAGTGAATGCAAGGGTAGATATTGGATATGTCACATATCATGCGGAGGGGTTTGTATGATCAAGATGGGATTTGTCCCTCCTATGTAACAAGAGTAACATCTATGGGCCCCTTGATTAAGTAAAGCTAAGAAAATGCATAGCCATGCTCAGATGAATTGACATGAGATGTCGATTACATTTGTTTCAGTCAGCTTACTTAGGAACCAAGAAAACTTAAGATTGGGCTATACGAGAATGACACGGTCCATGTCTCGTGCTCAATCTAGATGTATAGGACAAAAGGACATAAGTGATTATCACGTGTAAAGGTTTAGTCAAATCACCGACTTTCTCATTACTTGGGTAACAATGATGTGTTGCTAAACACCAATCATTGTTTATGATCATTAATATGATTAATGGTCATTGTCAACGTAATGAGAGCCTGTAGGGTCATACACTTAGAGCCTACTGAATTTGAAATTAATGGACTAAATTGTTTGAGCTTAAAATTTAGGAATTCATGTTTCAATTATAAGGCCGAATAGTAAGCCTATAATTATACATGGAATAAAGCCCAAATAAATTAGGTTTTTCTATGCACCTATTTAAATAGGCTTATTGGGTAATAATAGAATTGTTATTCATTATTCACGCACCCCAAAAAGGCATAGAAAACCCTAGCACCTCTCCTTGACCAAAACCCCTGAAGAGGTGTAGCTAGCACTACGAGGTGTAGGGAGATCAATTCTAACCGGTGTGTGTAGCAGACATTCATCGGTGATTCACGGGTTCGTGTGGATACCACAGGGGTGCATCCATATAAACGTTGTACTGGTGATCTGATCTTCGAGTTTCTATTCCGGTTCGTGATTTGGAAGTAGATCGGATTTGCTGTGTAGCGGACAGAAGATTTTTGGCCGAAAGGTATAAACCCTAATCCCTAATCTATGGCGCTCTAAATTCGCATGGATCCTTGGTGGAAATTGTGCAAAATTTTTATTTTGCTGTGCATGTATGATGTGCGATTTCCAGCACTTACAATATTAATAATTCCCACCATTCACTACTTTCCTCTCCTAAATTCCTAGGAAATGAGATATGCTATCAAAAAAGTAAGTGAAGAGATAAATAAATGTGTAATTAAGTTTTAAATTCTAAGGGGTGTGACAAATAGCCCTTTATTTTTCGAGTTAAAGGCTTTGCATAAGTAATAAAAGTTTTTAACCTTATATAAACACTACCTTGATTCTTCTATCAAAATAATCCACCTATAAAATAAAAGGTTTTTGAAAATTAAGAAGGGTTAACATTAAGGAAGTACATAAAGCTTACTTCAACTCAAAGAAAGCTTCTTTAGCTTTTTGTGCTTATTAGAACCTATTTTTCTTCAACAAGCTTGCTTATAATTTCATAACCCTTTACAAACTTTTGGTAGTGCCTAATTAACTTAGAAAATCCCATTAACTCTTTCAAGGTGTAGGGTTTAAGCCATTCTTGTACTAAATTTGTTTTATAGGGATTTGTAATTACCAATTGGCTTGATATTATATGTACTAAATATTCAATTTTGTGTTATATAAATGAGCATTTACTTTTCTTTGCAAAAAATTGATGTTTTATTAATATTTGAAAAGCTATATTATAAATGGATAAAGTGGGTTTCCATGATAAGGTTATATTATAATACAACCCCTTATTATGCTTTGTTATTCTTTCTTCCTACCAATATTGAAATTTCAAATTGTTTAGTTTGTTCAAATGCATCCATCAAGGTTGCTAATTTCTACCCTTCAGACCGATCAGTCCATTAGTTCACTAATGTCAATTAATCTCTTGCCTCAATTTAGTAAATTAACTATGTCCATCTTATCAATCACATGCTCAGGGATAGATTATTGCATGGTTGCTCTAACCTTTATGAAATGCCAACTTGTAAAGGCCACAACTTTCTTGCTTTATGTTTGCTTTGGATGATTTACCTACTGTTAGAAATGTTTTTTATCACCAATTTATAATGGAACTAGTTTCTAATCCAAACCTATAGTGATTTTTATGTTACATATGAAACACCATTCAAAGGTCAGTTTGGAAAGATTCAAAATAGATAGTTTGAAGAGAAAAATATTTACCATTTTATTTTCCATTATTTCATGTATTTTAGGTGTTGCATTTACTTAATTTCATATAATTGACCTTCTTTTATAATTTTGGGTTAATTTTACAATATTTTAAATTTATTTGATAAATATTGGATTATGATACTATTTCTATTTTTAGCTATATTTTAGGTTGTGGATGTTAAATTGGGATGATCTTTATATTATTAGAAAGTTTAAAGAGAGATCTACAATTTTCTTGTTTTGGCCTAAGCCCAGTTTAGACATTTTGAAGGTTATATGTAGTTGAGAAGTTAAAGTTATATTTTCTATCCCAATTGAGTCCACTTCTATTTTTAAGCCATATTTTGACCTATAAAGGTCTGATTAATATGAAATCAAACTAAAATTTTGTAAGAGTTAGGTTTACAACTTTCGTATTTATGATTTTCCCAAATCACATTATTTTAGTGGTTTTATACTAGGTGGAAGTCAGACCTATGAGAATTTACTACTATCACTATTACAGTTAATTGTATTGTAAAAAATAGGTTTGGGCTTCCAAAAATTAAGAAGACCCTATTCTTGTAATCCTAAGAGACTTACAATCCAAGTCCAATAGGCATTTAAATTAATTAGGTCAAATAAAAGGAGAGAACTCATTAAACTTCTAGACTTTTACAAATTCAACAAATAACTTTCTTTTTTCTTCTTGTAGCTTATATTCTTTAGGTAAGAAAGACTAATTTTTAGAGTTGATTTAAGGATTTTTAGTCCAATAGAATTGATTGCTTTATTATATTAAGTTCCTTTTTGTTTGCTTTCTATCAAACAACCCCCCAATTTGCATTCTATGTTCTACATGATTCAGCATATAGCATTCTACATTCTGTATTAATATAGCACATTGTGTTCATTCTATTGCATTTTTTTAGTTTGCTTATGCATTCCATTTTTGCATTCTACTAATAAATTACAGTAAAGGATAATATTGAGGGATCATTAGGGGTACGACTTGGTTTGTGCCACTTTATTACATTATATTTTTAGTAAACTAATTTTTAATATAATTTTAGGGCATAGTAGATCACAATCACAATCTTAATATCTTATTCTTTATTTGGTTAACTAGCTAGCGTTTTGATGACCACCCTATTTGGGAATTAAAAAGTATACATTATGATGAAAACAATGCCATTATGTATGAAAAGGAGTGAAAGTCTCATTACAATTCCAAAAATGAGCTTAGGATATATCACTTAATTTAAGAAACTATTATTAGAGGTGTTATGAAAATGGAGAAAGTTGCTTTATCTAAGAATACATCAAAATACTAACCAAGTGATTGTTATAACAAGTGTATGAATGCCATCTTGAAAAGATAGGTGTGAAATACATTTGCATATAAGATTAAGGCTAGTAATAAATCTCATTTTGAGATTATCATGTTTATGCATGACTTCATTGATTAGTTAACTTAATCTACAAACTTTATCATATGATATTTAACATGAAGAAAATGAAATTCTTTCATTAATAAATATTTTAATGAAAATATTTATAAAATGTGTATTATTACATCATATGTAATTTGGTTTGTAAGGACCAATTCTACTATTTAAGGCCTATTGAAATTGGAAGTTTTTCCCTTGAAATAGTCTTAATAATGCTAATAGATAATGTTATAATATTTTGTATCAATGTATGGATGTGCCTTTTCATCAACTATGTCAACCTCTTGGTGTATTGAATTAAAAAATTTAACATACGGAAAATAACGAGATCTTTTATAATCATTACCAAGTAAGTGACCATTTCTCATTGGAGGACTATTCTTATTTGGAGAAACAAACACCCCTCCACCATACTTGTTTTATTATTGGATCCATTAGGCATTGCTACCCTTCATAGATTGATGTGTGTCCAATACTTCGTCCAACGCGAAAGTAAGAGCTAGGTTGCATGAAACCTAGACATTGCATATTGTAGCAGTTAGTTTTTTAATAATTGTCTCTTTGCAACATCAACAATAACTTATAAATGTCTTCACGATATCTATTGCTATTTATAAGGTTAAGCAATCTATGCTAAAGATAAGTTTTATAGAATAGGTTACCATCCAATATGTTGTGAACTGAGTGATATTGTCACCATATAATCTTGATGCACCTACAAGATAATATTTAAATAATTATAAAGGAGAATCGTAAAGGTTACTTATAGTTTATTTGATCAAAACAAAGAAATTTGAAGTTTAATTTTATTTTATTTTTTATGAAAATAGTTTTCTTTTCTTTCTCTATCTCACTTCCCTATCTCTTTTAAACATGTTATAAGTATGACTTAGTAATAAAAAGTTAAACATATTATAATTATAGCCTAGTGATAAGGAGGTTCGATAATTTACCAAACATGTTCTATTTCATCTGTCTAGAAAACCGATTGTTCAGTCATATTATAACATAAAGATTGGTGAAATATAAATGTAAAGAAAATGAAAATTTAAATTTCATTCTATAGATAACATTTAAACCAAAATATTGTTTTATACGTTAATAATTGAATCATACACTAGATACAACAATATAAATAAAATGTGTAACAAAAATATAAAATGTAGTAGAAAGTTATAAGAAACTTTAATTCATAGCAAATATATATGTTAAGTATGACAAATTAAAAAAAAATTACATACAGGCCACCCTACTTGTATATTATTGAGGTGAAATAAGTTTCCACATTAAACCCAAATAGAGGCTACACTTATTTAAGAATTAACCATATGTGGATTTATATGCATTTATCCATGCTCTTGCTCCATGACATACATCCTCACTTCTTGCATATTAGAGCATAGCAAACTACTTGGATAAAACAAATCTTAGTTCCTTCAGCAAATAAATCTTAATTTCTGGCATGCCTTACTTCTTTGAGTGTAGTCGAGCAGAATTTCAATAGTGATATACTCAAAGCGATTGGCTTTGGTTATGCCCTAAACATATGAAAGACTCTGTCTATTTTACTAGTAATTAGTTCAAATGAAAATCCATGTAGAAATTGACTTACATTCTTGGTAAAATAGTTAAATATAGTTATTGGTAGATCATAGGCCTCTTCTTTTTTTTATTGTGATAAGTATTTTAACATTTTTAGTTTCTTCAAAATTTCAATAATATTTTTTCCTTAAAACTTTAATGATATTATTTGCATTTTATCTTATAACTTTTAAAGTAAGAATAATGTAATTTTAGAAAAGGATCCTACCTCACAAAATAAAATAGTAATTTATAAAATAAAAGTTAGAGAATGTTTTATTAAATATTTCATATATAGAACTCAATAACCAATGAGTAAGAAAAAAAGGTAACTCATGTGTCGGCCAAGGCATGTGCTTGAAAATTGATGCAAACTAGTGTTAGCTTTATTTCTTTGAGTAGGCACCTTCCCTGATGGACAATCTTCACCTTTAAGGCCAATATCAAGCATGTTTGATAGGTTACTTTTATTTCTTCCTAAATTTTTTGAGAAGCTTGGATTTACCTACAATTTTTGAGTCTATGTATTCAAACATATGTTGTGGATCTACAATATTCAACCATATAAATTTTAGATGGATGGTTAATAGTTCATCACCTACAATAATATAAGTTTTTGTTTATGTGTCTCATGGTATAAAGGGTGACAAGAACCTAAGTATGATATTAATGAATAGAAGTTATTCAATTTTAGAAAATGATAATACATTCTATTCTTCTCACTGTCTAAAGATTATATGACAATATTCCTAACACATAATTAGTAAGCATGAAAAGATTTTTAAAATTTATATACAACCTAAAATAAAAAAAAGTCATATTTTGAAAAATTATCCTTCTGATGGCATAATTTTGGATTTCTAAATTTTATGATATTTAAGTAATGGATAAGAAAATGCAAGTTGCTTATGTATATCCACATAATCAAAACCATCAACATCATATTTAGCCTATACATCAGTAAGACAATAAAACCTTAGTTTGGTTCTATGAATCAATATTCAAGTCCATCATTTTGTAATTAACATTGCACTTAAGGGAATTACTTCCATAAGCATATATGAATATACTAAATTTCACAATAGCAACAATAAATTTAAAAGTATGTGCCTATCTCATATTACCTGAATAATATTTATTTCTGAGTCATTTTTGGTGTTGACATTTCTTCCCATATTTGTTGAAATCAAAATCAATAGGAACACTAACAAACACAAATTCATTGCACCTTTGAAATTCATAATGAGATTTCAATCAAGCTACACTACTTTCTCATCCTTTGATAGTATATACAAGCACAATATTAAAGGATTGTTAGGTTAGTAGCAATATCATGAAAAGTGATAATTCTTGAGAAATAAAAAAGCAATGAGTTATTTAGTTAGTTATTATCTAACAAATTAAGAAAAATAGAATTTTTCAAGAAGTTTTACTTCCCATAAGACATGAATGCTTATCCACTCCCCCTTAGTGAATTTTATTTCTTATGTTATATTTGGGTGCAAAAACAAAATTACTTTCACTAAACTTAATTAATAACAACTTTACTAGTTTCTTCTATTACCAGAGTTTCACTTCATTGAAAGCATTTTCCCATTATTCTTAAAAAACCATATCGATGTTTTGCAACCAAATATGAATTACAAGTTAAGCATCTCTACTAATATATAATTCAATTTAATCTTTTATATAATTAATTTAGTTAATTTTTATTTTTATGAAAAGTATAAAATTATAAGTTAAAAAATTATGACACAATAAGTACTAGAGACATGATTTAAAAAATAAAGAAGTAAAAATAATTAAAATTTATTGATATTTCTAATTTTTTTCCCTTCACTAATTCATTTACATATTGAAATTCAATCTCTTGTTGATCAATCCATATCCATCCATTTTAATTTTTTGGAAAAAATTTGATTTGTTTCATTATTAACTTTCTCAAGTAAATGTCATCTCGGATTAACTCATAGAAAACTTGTTATTCATTTATATTTCTTTAATATTCTTTACATATACCTTTGTAATTTTGTTTCTATTTTTTTATTATTGTATCATTAAATTTTTTAATGATATTATTAATAAATAGAACTAGATAAAAATTAAATAATATTAAAAAGGTAGAATAGTATGTTTACTTGTTTAAGCATAGAAATCAGGAAAGATAATTAATTTTATCTCATACATGTTATTTTACTAAATATATCATATCTTGATTTAAATAAGTCACGCTTATTTTTAAGTTTTTATTAATCGAGTTTTTTTTAAGAGATCAATATATTAACTTGTTTACTAAACATTTGTAGTTTGCATAACTTTAATTAAGCTTAACTTATTGACATGTTGATATTTCTTTTCCTTTCTACACCTATGCACTTACCAATTCATATTTGTCTTTGTTCTCGACTAATCTATATCTATTTGTTTAAGTTTTGGGTAAATACAGAATGGGACATTATTAATCTTATCGAGTAAGGGATATATTGGGTCCCTTATGAATAAATTTTCCATTTATATTTTTAGTATATCATATAGGTGCCTTTGTAATGTTTTTCCTATTTCAACATTATAATGAATCATTAATTTTTTTTAATGATATTAGTTCTTAATATAGAGAAAAAAATCAATATAAGAAAGGTAAATATTATGTTTTATCCGTATGAATATATAAATAATTCTGGATATAATTACTTCTATCTTGTAATTGTTATATAACTAAACGCATCCTAATTTGTTTTAAATTGGCCGCACTTAGTATGAATTATTCAAAAGGAATTTCAGGTATAGAGTGTAAAGTTTGTATATCTCGGAGATATTTTCATAGAACTAGTAATATTTAGTAAAAAACCATAAAATTTGAAAAACGCTCCAGCGGTCTTATATGTTGTAAATAACATCTCACTGACCAGCGGTAATGAAGTTTAATATCTCTATGTTAATGATCTCTTAAAAGCATAAGTTACGAACAAGTTGATGGTAAAAAAATAATAACGTATATATTTGATTTTTTTAATCATAATGATGTCATTGGTTATTTTTTAGGGATAATTGATGTTGAAAGGAGGAATCAAATATTACTCCAATTAACAAAATTAATTCTCACATGAGCCCGTCTTTAGGTAACAATCTTGAGGCTTTAATTTTCAGAACCGTTGATTAATTAAAAAAGAAACTGCCATATAAATAACTTTAATGGCTTAAACATTTGATGGTTAGAAGTTTAGTTGTGCTTCAGTTTTAACGTTGACCAATAGCCTAAATATCCTTAACATCTATAAACTCACTGGAGATGAGGGGCAATTATTCTTTCTTCCAAATGAACAACCAACTATTAGCTTCTATGTTAAGACTTTTATAGGTATGGGGGAAATTTTGTATGATGAAGCTTCTGATGTGGAAGCGTGTTTGCATAATTCAAAATTAAAAAGGTACACAGCAAGAAGATACATACAATTTGATGTGGTTCCGGTTTTGGCCTGTTCTAAAGGGGATGATAAAAAAAAAAATCATTAAGAGGAATCAGTTGAAAGAATATATATATAATATAATAACTCTCAAACTCACACCCCTAATACAATTAAAATTAAAGAAAAAAAAAAGATCTTATAGTATAAATAATTTATTTTGCCACCAATTTACTTGTAGCTAATAGGTCCTTCTAGACACGAGCACAAATATGAGAAGAAAGGTACATTCACAGATAGTAACTCATATTGTCGTAAAAACAAAATCATGATAAAAATTAAAATAAAATTATCATGGAAATTAATTTGGCTAGACAAAACAATTTTTATATATTTAAATTGAATTAATCATCCAACTAATTCAACCATGTGCCAACTTGTCATCTACTTTATACATCTACTGAAATTTGTTAATACTATTGATCCACATCTAATTAGTATAAACTATCAAAACTTTATCTGTTTGAAAATTGCATATTATATTTACGAGAAATTGAACCTAAACCCTTACCATCACATGTCAATTTGCTTCTTCAATATTATATTACAACATATTTTATATAAAATTTTAGTTGATGATTGACCTCACAAATAAAAAACATTTATTCAACATTAATTAGGTAACAATAAAAATAAAATATCACATAAATATACATAGTAAAAATACACTCATGCTAGAAAGTTTGATGACTTTATTTTGAAAATTATTTTTCATAGATTAAAGTTCAATTTATTCTATCTTGCCTCAATTTTGCTTCTCATAAATGTTGACTTGTATCAATTTTATTTCTCAAAAATAATAAATTAGTTAATTTAGTCTCTTCATTAATATTTTCATTAGTGGACTAATGTTTATAGAAATAAAATGATTAAAATAACAAAAAAATAATATGTGATGGATGAAAATGAAATTGTATAAGGTACTGAATCAATATAACTTACCTTTACGAGGGACCTAATAAAAAAAGAAATTTTAAAAGAATTAATTGATAATATTTCATGTTAATTTTCAATAAATTTTAAATATGCATTTTGAAGTATACATTATAATACAAATAAAAAGTTTGAATAGATAATTAGTTATTTAAAAGTTATATATATATATATATATATATAACACATATAGATAAACTTGCAATATGATTATGATACAAATAATTAAATTTTTTATAAAATAAATTCAATTCAATGTAATAGATTTTTCTATTAATTGTTGTTAATTAAGTTAATACAAGATAAAAATAAATTTTTACATCTTTCAACCAAATTTTTTTTATCCAAAAATTCCTTCAAAAAGGTTGAATTACCTTAAACAAATACTCACATAAATTATAAATTTAAATAATCATGTATATTTAAACTTAATTACAAATTGATATCTAAATTATTATAAATGAATTCAATTTTAATTTTTATTTATGATACCAAATTTTTTCTATCATAAATATAAATTAAATCATTCAACTCCTTATAATTTTTTAGTATCAATTTTATCCATCATATATTATTTATATTTTATTTTTTTCCTTCCGTTCATCATGTCATTAATTTGTCAATAGAAATACTAATGAATGGATCAAATTAATCAAATCATTCTTTACAAGGGGATGAAATTATTATAAAATATTTATGAAAAATAAAATTGATACAGGTGATGTTAATAAAGGACCATAATGAGATTTTAGACTATTTTATATAAACCACACCCTTATATATAATTTACTTAAATATTTTTTATTGCAATGATTTAATTATTATTAAACTATATATAATTTCACATAATTCTTATTTCTATTTTTAAAATTTACTGAATATTAAAGTGATGAATATAAACTTTATTATATAATAATTTAATGTTATTAATATTATTATAATAAACAATTTTATATAAATATATATAATAATATTACTAATTTCACTATACTTTAACCTATTTGATTGTGATACATTTGCCTCACTAGGTCTACCAAATTGCCCCTTATGAGCAATATATATTTATCCCTTTAAATTTTATTTTATCCATCTATAGCTTAGGAAGAAAACCCAATAAATTTGGAGAATTTTTTATATATAGTTGCCATGGGTAAATATTTTTACTTGTTATACTATAGCACAGGTCATACTTTGTCTTAGATAATTTTTGTTTGACTTATGTTTTGGTATAAAGTGATATTTTGTCATAGATAAAGTATTTTTATAACTTAATTTATGACACTTCACTATAGATAAGGTTTTTCTATGGCATAACTTTTTTAGTTTTTTTAAATTTGTTTGAATTTTTTTATTCTTATAATGAGAGATAAAATCACCATAATTTTTAAATTTTTATAGCATGATTTATGGCATAACTAGTAATTTGTTGTAGTGACACTAAAAAGACTTATCAAAAGAGTTAGACTTAATTGTATAATTTCAAGTAATCTCCCATGAGAAATTACAAATACAAATTCCATCGCCTCCCATATTGGTTTGTTCAACAAAACATGGTCTAATACATGTGTTTACATGCAAAAAAAAAAAGATAAAGAAATTCTAATTCAAATAGGAGAATAATTCAAAATAGTAAATAAATACAAATTAATAACAATTCTAATTTTAATAGGGAAATAATTTAAAATAGGAAATAATTATTGATTGGTTATAATTTAGGTCAAATCCTAACAATTTCTAACATGATACAAATTCCAACATAAAAAATCTTCAAACTTTGAATCTTAAATCATCTTCTTTATTTACCATCAATGCTTTTAAAATGCTACCTCCAATAAAGTATTATCACTTTACAAATGCATCAAATTTGCTTCATCGTATCCACAAAATTTCTCCAATAAATGAAATAGAAAATATTTAGAACAAATTTGTGTTAAATCTTCTTTTATCAATCTAAACACAATAGCAAAACCAACCAAAACTAGATGAATGAACATGAATTGAAACTAATGGAATAGGCTTTACTTTTTGGAAGAAAATTGTAATAATGCTGCTTATGATATGGAATTGTCCTAGGATAATTTAATATCAAAGAAGTAAATAGCAAGAAGATACATAATTAAACATAGCTTGCCTTTTAGCCTATTCTACGAGGAATCAAGAGAGAGAATACAAATAGAATAATAACTTTCAAACTTACACCTCATAAGCAACTAAAAAATGTATTATAGTATATATACTCTTCACTCTAAAAAAGGACTCACCAAAAGAGCAAGAGATAATCATGGGACCTTAAGTAATATTACATACGAGATTACAAATATAAGCTATCTCACCTCATATATAGATTTCTTCTATAAAACTTTACACAATATATGTATTTACATTCTAAAAGACAAGACAAATAAATTCCAATTTGAATATATGAATTGGATTCATACAAACCAGAATATTAGAAGTACACAACGAAAAAATTCTAAATCCAATATTTGTTTTCATTGGTCATATTAACAATCACTTGGAAAGATGATCTTGTTCATGGTCTAATTTTTCTTTTGTGTATAGAGAGAAAAGAGAGAGTTTCTTCAAGATTCTAAGAAATATTTTTGTTAACCCAATCCTAAACTTCTTTCCTTCTACCTATTTACAGAAATTTCTTGGGTTAAGGTATGGATCAGGTTACAAACCCATTTTGGGTGACTCGGATCCATGATCTAACATGAATAATTTAAAATAAGACTTAGCAGCCAAATTTATAACAATCC